>OMKQ01068987.1:0-11840 GCA_900302335.1 Phycis phycis | reverse complement strand
CCCAGCCCCGGGTAACCACCTGCGGTGAATCATGCGAGGGACAAAGACCAGCCCAGGACCCTGAGCAGCAGTCCCTGGGTCTTCAGCCTGCCTGCCAGTGCGTCAGATGAAGGGTGGAGATGCGAGCCGTTTGTGTGTTATCTACACAAGTGTGTTGGCAGACTCACACTGGAACCGTTTCTGGACCTGGATGCAGGCGCCAACTATAGAGGAGTGTGAGAAGGTATTTAATAAAGGACACGACCGATGCCAGTCCCAAGAGGATAAGTAACAAAAGATAACCAATCAAAGAGCGGCCACAAAATAGAAACTGAAACCTAGACGGGCAAAGTGGCTGAAAATAGTCAAACTTGTAAGCTCAAACTAAGGAGGAGAAGAGCCTCTATGACCTGAGACACTCTGACCGAGAACACGGGGAAGGGCCGACCTCAAGATACGAGGGGAAGCACATGTTGTTGTTTATGAATGGAAACGCATTCATAAACACGGTGTTGCATTGTGGGAGTTTTTTCAATGACTATGTTCACGCACACTCACTGAGGAAACGCTGGGATAATCTGAGCGTGTCCTCTCCTAAGTGAGGAGGCTGTTGTTGTTGTTGTTGTTTAGGTTAGATAAGATAGTTGTTGTTTACAGTCTGATAACATAAGCTAAGACAACGACAGTAATCTCCTGGAGAGACATTCAGGTGTCACAGCACTGAAAACATTAACAGTGCAAACAGTAGAAAACAACAAATTAAATGAGAATAAACATATTCTACAGGCCTACACATTTTACACGTCAGCCATACAAAATGGCTGGGAGCAGAAATAGTAAAGTAGTAGTATCTTTTTTAAGCCCTGAAAAACATCACGCAACTCGGAGTAAATATGGAGTAAATATGGAGTAAAATGGAGACATATTGAAGAGCAGAAAGCAGAATGTGTCATTGATCAGTGTGAGGGTGTTCAGTGGTATTTGAATAATGTACGCAACTTCATCTGGACATCAGGAAGCAAGATGGACACCTCGTTCGCCAGGGACATTTTCCCTTTCCTCCCCTCAAGTTCTCCATTTCTGCCAAAAGCATCCCACCCTTTAACGTGTTGTCGCATCATGTCAGTTCCCTCCCACCGCTGTTGTGTTCGCAGGTAAACATGTGAACATGAATATTTCCTGCTCTGCGTTCTCCCCAGCGGGTGGTGGAGGAGATCGTCCTGATACCTCACTGGTCACCCCTCAACTCCTTCTGTTAAACATTGTCTAGTCGCCAGGTAGCCACCGAAAATAATATGTAGGCCTACATGAATAACTACACAGCCGAACAGATTGTATCTGTTTCTGTTCTATTGTAGTAGAGTCCTAACAGACTGGTTCTAGCTGGCTTTGCTGTTCTGTTTATATCAGACTGGTACCTCCTGGTACCAATGACGACATCATCGTGGGCCCACCCTGAATGTATGACCTGTGTGTGTGCGTATAAGAGTGTGTGTGTGTATGTGTGTATGTGTGTGTGTGTGTGTGTGTGTGTGTGTGGGTGGGGGGGTGCATGTGCGTGTGAGGAAGTTGCATAGACTGTATGTCAGCATTGCACATATATCTCCACAACCCAAACCTTTTGCTACGTTTTGGTTGGTTAATTGGCGTCCACTGTTTAAAACAAATTCTTCAATCTCCCGTGATTTGTCTGTGACCTATCCCTCAATGCATTGTAGATGTCAGATGTAAAGTCTTGTTTTACGAGGGATTGTCTACACACCGGTTTAGAAGCCCCGACATTTAAGCCCCAAAGTTGTGCAAAGTTATCACTTGTTCTGCTTTGTTTTGTCCAGGCCACCGGGGTGTTGAATAAATCAAGAGGAACCAACGCCGCTCCAAAGATGAAATCCAACTAGAGCCCCTCTCAACCTTCCTAGTCCTGTTGCAACGCAAGCAGTGCTCAGCATACACACACACACACACACACACAGCACTTACATAAGCCTCGTTGTGCTACACCCCTGCAGACAACCCCGCAGCAAAAACTTATGTCCACACTAAATCCTTACAGGGTCAGAATATGATGCTGGGTCACCAGCATATCTTCATATGCACAATGTTTTACCCAAAGAAGCCCTATGAGGAAAGAGATCCGATTCCTGTTCGGTACAATAATGGCCGTTGTTGTGTTTCTCACTGCCGTGGTTGTACATGTTTACATTGGTCTTCACAGACGACCGCCTGTTTACTTGCATCCTTTCCTTCCACAAGGAGTGGCGGTTTTTTGGACCTTTCTATTTAATGCACGGGACCATTTGGTAAAGACCATTGATGAGGTTTAGAAGTACAATTTACTAGAATCTGCTAGCTTTAATTGCATACGTACATTTACTCATTATTCCGTTGCTGTAGTTTCCAAGCTTGGTGGCCTTAACTGCATTCCAATCCCTTCACATTATTCTGAAATGTTCGACTGAACTGAGCTTTTCTACATTAACTATTTTGAAATGGAAACCAAGCACTTTTGTATACGTTTCATTCAAACTACTATGCTGCTTTAACTAAATAAATATTTAAGTCTTAAATGGCTTTTATGTATAACGGGTTGTTTTAAATCTGGGGACCCCAAAGATAAATGATTGGGTAGATACAGGGTGCTTGTAAGCTACATGTTCAGGAACTTACTTTGTCTTTTTCTCAACACATTTATATTAATATAACAAAATACTGTTGTGGGAAAAGGTTTTATCCATGTGTAACCGCAAACAACATTTTATTTGTTTACTTTTAATTCAATGGCAATAGAAAATTCCTATTCCAATACTGATTATGTTCACTCCAATCAGGACCATTGTTTCACTCTCCAGAGATGTCGGCATATGGGTAACTTTTGAACGAAACATTTGAACCAAGGGTTGACGCTAACTCACTAAGAGATGTTGACATGTGCAGTAACCTTATGAGATTGAGTGGTTCTGTTGATATTTGACTTGGCGGTATGCTATTAATATAACATTCACATTCAAATAAATCTCTTCTATGCATGTTGATAGATTCCTATTAGAACAAATTGTCTGTATGTAATTATTTTCATTATATATTTAACTATCGGCCATATAGTCAATACTGTTGGTTTACTGACAGGTATATTGAGAAAGCTTAATTTTGCACATTTTACATGTTTTCCATACCAGAAAACATTCAATCTCAAGCTTTCAGTTTTGCTATCTACTTTGCATTCCAAAAGTCATCAAATAATGCATATATTCATATGTTTTGCAGGATGTTGTATGGTGGCCCATGATTTAATGATTTGAAAGCTTTTGTAAAATATTAAACTTAAGGGATATTGCTTAAGTCTGGTGTATTCTTATTTTTAACTTCAAATAAGGGAACATGCATAAGGAGGATGTGGCCCTGGAAGCTGCCAGGGGGAAGCCTCAGCAAGTCAAATATCCTGAGATTGACCTGTTTGACCTGTTCTGACCTTTCTCTTCTCTTCTCCAGTTATTCATGTTCAGGTTTTCTTGCAGCCTAGCTTGTTGATGTGTTTGAGTTGATTGGATGGTAGTTAATTGGTGTAGGTGTGTTTAAATGTCTGGGTGTGGTCCTGACTGATTGGCCAGGTGGCATTTATCAGTAGTGGACCACACGCTGGTGGCCTCTGCCTTAGTCACGTGAGTTATGTGCCCATGTGAGTTTTAGTCCTCTGAAGTTTAAGCTTTGTTCAGTTGAGTGTGAAGTACTTGTCATCCGCGGTCAAGCCCTCTCTAGATGGCTATATTTATTAGTTATGGGAAGCTAAGTAGGTAGGGGACCACGCCGATGTTACCTGCTGCTTCCCCTGGAACAGTCCTAACAAACCAGACATGGAAATCGGACAACATGCTTGCGGAAAACATAAAATGTACATGCGGGGCTTCTCCTATAATGGGTACGTGGAATGGAAAGTAAGTAACGTCAACATTGTGATTCTTTTTTTTTGTAGTCTCGAGACTCTCGAACCCCAGTTTTGTTTTAATGTTGAGAGTTTGCACATTAAATGCCCCACACTGGCGGTCCAGGTGTCCGGGAAGCCTTCGACCTTTCTCTGAGGCGCACCCTCGTCGTCAAAGTGCCTCGGGGAAGGCACTGAATTACGGTCTTATTTTGGTGAACTGTACTAAACTGCAAAAGTAATAAGTTGGCCACCAGGTGGCCAGCTCAGGATCCGCTGCTGGATTTTAGTGTCATTATTTTAGTTCATTTTGTGGAATTGCCTAATTCTATTTATAAACAGATGTTTTCCTTAATTTCCCTTACGTATTGTGTTCCTAAAATTTTAAATGCGTTTCAATGAAAATACAGCATTTCCGAGATGTTTATAATTTGGTAATTCCCGTTTTCAGTGGTTTCCTGACGCACAGGGCCCCGGTGTTTGCCATACATGATCAGTTTGTGTCGTTTAAATTACTGGGGTCAAATTTGAGATGTTTGTTTTCCGAGGCTCTAGCTTCTATTTCTCTGAAACGTTCCCGAAATTAGGGCCCACGAAAATAATTCGGCATATGGCCCCTACACGGCTAGAAACGGCCCTGGTTGTGACGTAAGCTTGTGCCGTTGGTTAGCGGTAGGCTACAACAATAATGCACGTCAGCGGAACGATATCTTCCAGGTTGCTCTTCCCTTTTATGATTGTATGCGTTTAGTCCCTCCCCTGTTCGCTCGATTCATGATATGGCTTCATTGTCTGTACGCGCATTGATCTCTCGAGTGAAATCTGCGTTGGTGAAATTTGTCCCTTGTTTCCATATTTGGTGATCGACGTCGCGGCCCGCCTCGTAGCCAGGCGCGCGCACCACTGCCGCTGCCATTTACTTCCATATTTGGAAGTGAGTGAAGATTAGAGGGTGGGGAGAGGGCGAGAGAGACGAATGGGCGAGCGAGGGAGAATTTTCCGTTTTTTTATGCACTTGTCTGCAGAATATTGGTCAAAAAGACATTTTCACAGGTTTCGTCCATAACGCGCCATCGTAATTAAGTTTGTGTTCTGGACTTTACCAACCAGTTCTCAAGTGATTAAACGACCAACTGCTGCAAAAATATCATGCAGATAATTGAGTATTTCGTACGATATAAACAGGAAATGCGCATGTACATGAAGCGAACAAAGCGTATGCGGTTTTAAGCAAGAATTGGTTACTTTATAAAATATAAGCTGTGTTCGTAAAAACGTCTAGTGTAGTCAAACCATACCGGCGGTTCATTTTGAGATGGAGTAAAAATCCCAACCATACCATGCTGTTATGTGCCAACAAAAGTTGTTTACAATGAGTTAAAAGTGTATTGTGCATCTTATCAGAAAATAATGGCGAAACGCTTATTTTCTAATAAGTTTTTGGACTTGTCTTGAACAAATATCCACGTGTTATGCATTGCCATCATGAATCTATTAGTAAACATTAAACTCAGCGGTATATTTCTAAACGTCCAAAAAAATGCTGCAAGGAACACATTATTTGACATTCTGCGCGTTCACTGTCAAAGTGTACGCGCAATCGAGGCGCGCTCACGCAGGGCATTCAGTTTGTGAGCGAGACCGACTCTTCATCACAGCCCATTCAATTCTACAAAGAAGCTGACCAATTCAGAGCGACAGCCATGGTACGTTTTTACAGTTTTCAACCAAATATTTTTTTCGTTTGATGTATCAAGTACTGATTATATTTCGGTAAAGCCTGCGCTTTAAAGTAAGATGGGTGTAAGAAAGATGGTATTCATTTTGCCATCAAAATGGCAAGCCGGCCAGTGTCCAGATATCCGTTTGGTGCAGGAACTGCTAGCCTGTGAGCTAAGGACTCGGCCTCAGTGACGGACGGCGTTTTGAACGCTGATATTCGACAAATTCGGCATTTTGTAGTGTCATTCTTGTTGCTTATTAAAGACAAGTCGCTGGTTATAAAATGTGCACGACGGTGCTCGCATATTATAGGAATAAAGGACTAACGGTCCCAACTACTGGCGCCATTTCCTTCCTCTCGCGTCTTGCCGACAAAAGCTTTCGGGAGGGCCTCTGTTGCTCCGCTCACCATGCTGATGTGGACCCAATTCTCTAATCATCCGCTTTCGTCAAACCATGTTAGTACCTGGTCTCGGGGTGAAATAGTGCCCGGCAGGTGCAACGCTTGTCGGCGCCCTTTCATTTCGTCGTCGACGCCAATTTTCAGCCGCGGTAGTTCTGCCTTGAGGCTACCGTGATCGAGGCAGAAAAGGACTCCCGCTATGGCTGATGTTAGCTAGGTGGCAGTGATTTTCTGCTTCTTTGTCTGCATACTGCGTCTGGTGGGGGGACATGTCAGGGTTTTTTCCCCTCACGACCGAATACATGTCACGATTTGACCGCCGATGACTCGAAGGGATGGCTCGGGATCTGGTTTTAGTCGGGTGGTGAATGGAGCGGGATTGTGTGAATCGGCGGACATTAATGCGGACCGAGTTTGTCCTTATATAGGAAGCTAGCGCACATGTGCAGGGTACTGCGTTCATGGCCCCACCCTGAATTTGGTGCAAAGACCATTCTTGTTGTGGCCGTGTGCTGCAGTTGTTGGGTTTGCATTCTCTTACTAATCATATAGTATACCATGCAACACCTTTTTAATTACGTTTGTTTAAAAAAATACACGAATAAACGATGTCTATTATATTTAACATCCAATTGAGGTCCGCTAGCTAAAGCTAACGGGCCTTTCCTACGTACTTACCGGCTGGTACTACGCATCTAATTTGTACACGGAATGAAACCCACAAGATGCAATCGAGTCATGTGAGCTATTTTAGCTTTTGGGATTCGGGGATGCGTTCCTCATGATCGACAGAATGCATCACAATTGAATCATCCGTTCTTTATTCTAACATCAACCCGTTTCAGAAGCATGCTTTTCTCTTATGACCCGCGAGCCTTGGGACAAACGCATCTTAATTGATGCTAGTTTACATGTAAACTATACCTTTTTGTTTAACAATTACTTACGCCAGAAGGTGTCGATAAAATGCTAAACAATCTTCTGCATTGTGGACTTCAATGTCCCTTATTTATGTTGTCTCTTCAGGTTGTTATACGGTTAATTTATTTTTTTAATAGATGGTTTTAGGCGTAATCTTCATGACTTCGTGACGTGATACGTGCCTGGCCAATATTTTGGTTTAAATTTGGTGAATATTAAATTGGTCTCTCAAATGTTGGATATTACGTTGTCGAATCCAAGCCGTATTTCTGGAATAGCAAGAGAAACGGATACATATTTTGATTACTGTAACCCTTTTGAAGTCATAGTCCATCTTATTTGTAATGGGCTGTTTATGGACTAAGGATCATTTATTGGGTTCTACAACAGACAATTATTTTCCTCTAAGAATTGATCTTTGGTTGTTTTAGCACTACATACTGACTCACGTTTTGTAACTGCAATATGCATGTAGCCTGCATCAGATTGTTTTTCTGTCAAATAAAGCATTCATTACCCTTTTTAGTTCTGAAACAAATGTTGCCAAACAATGTTGTATTATCTATAACTTAATATGCAAATCCAGATTCCGGTGTTATTTCTGTCATAAATAATCTTAACTCGGCCCACCTTGAGCAAACATCTGGTATCAGCCCACACCTTTTTGTACAGTTTCCATCAAAGTGGGTCACTTGGTAAATGCATGTCACTCGATGACACACGGCACCTTTCTTGAATGCTTCATTGATTTTCAGCCTTTTCCGTAGAAGGTCAGTGTTGACCTACGCTTCTAATTATTTCTTGCGTTGCCAGTTTCCCCCCATGGTCACCATTTCCTGCTTGGTGTGAAGTCAAGTGTTTGGATGAGACTCAGTATGGACGCCTAGGGGGCTTGGAAACGCGTTCAAATCTGTTGAAGGGCCTTACAGCCTCATTGACATTGTCGCAATACTGGCAGGGTTTGTGTATTGCAAGTGCCCCTAAAGGGTTATGGTGAGTCATGTCATTGGGTAGATGTGACTAAGGGGATGTGACTTTAATTATGTTTCATCAATGCCCAATTGTCAGCCCCGCATTCTTAAACTAATGCCTAGCCACAGCTATGCCCTGAGGCTCTTCGTATAGGCTGCTATGTAGCATGGCAATTCCAAGTGTTCACTTGAATTTGGACAGTTTTATTTCACAATAATTTCTTGTCACAACCGCATGGTGTTCTAATCAACAGACAGACACACCTGTTTGTTTTGTTACGCAGCACCATTACATTCGGACTTCGGCACTGATAAGTGTCAGTCCTGATTACCATTTGTAGGAGACTAGTACGCAAGTGTTGAGTGCGTTATGTTGCTCTTCAAGGTACATTTATAACAGTAAAAGTCTATTGTAACTTGATTATCATGCACCATGTTGGAATTTGAAATGAACAAGATTCAAAATGTCATGAGCAACAACTCTGATCAGTTCTTGTAAGAGAGCTGTGAGTGTTGTTAGGTTACATGTTGTCCTCAGAGGACCTTGTCCAATTTCCTGGTTTCCATTTTTATTTTCTTAACCATTTCTGCCCAGTTGAGGTACTTTTATCTCTTGAGTCAAATGCAAAGTTATTTATTCCAAAAAAGGCAATGGAATATTATACTAGCCATAAAATCTGAGATGCAAAGGTGATATCCTGGTTAAGTTTTTATTTGGCCTTTGACAACTCATTTGCTGACTTGAGCATCAAACCTACCATCCTTATGCTATTGAATACTTCCGCAGACTCGTCAATTCTTTATTTACACTGGGGTTTGTGGGGGAGGGGTTTGTGTCAATACATGCCACTTGAAGACCTACTGTTGCAAGATATTTGATTGGATCTTGCTTTTATATTTCCTGTTGACTACAAATGAAGCTTTGCAACACCCACAACAAACTCAATCTTGTGGAGAGAATAGCAGACGTGACCAGTGTCAAGTGTGATAAACATAAACCTGAAATTTTACTTGCAATATATTAAATTAATCACTTGTATTAAACCAACCTAAGAGATACATTTGACTTTTCCTAAACCATTTTCACATTAATCTAGTATTAATGCATTCATTACCTTCATACTATTAATTGAGGTATATATTTGTTTACATTTTGACAGTTTTGGCTTTGAAAGGTTGATGACCACTTTAGCCTGACGATCAATGGAAGACCCAAAATGCTTGCAGACCGGTGGTGTTGCGTCAAAGTAAATTGATAAAACATGACGCTTCATTGCGTATATTTTATTTCTGTAGTTTGTATGCAAACCAGTTAAATATTAACTCACTAAAGGTTGTAATAAGGATGGCACAAGGATTGGCAGTTGGACCCAGAAGAATGGGCTAGCTTGCGTATTTTTAATTACACACGTTTCGTTGGCCCATTATATTTGTCATAACGACGGGCTGTGTCCCTTTTACGAGTGAGGGGTGGGGCGGGCCCAGTATTTCACTGTATGATAATGAAGGGTTTTCTTCCACGCAGGCCTCCGGTGTCACAGTCACGGATGACGTTATCGCAGTCTTCAATGACATGAAGGTGCGCAAGGCACAGGCGAACGAGGAGGACAAGAAGAAGAGAAAGAAGGCCGTCCTGTTCTGCATAAGCCCCGACAAACAGAACATCATTCTGGAGGAGGGCAAGGAGATCCTGTGTGGCGACGTGGGGACCACGGTGAAGGACCCCTACCTGGAATTTGTAAAGATGCTGCCCAGTGACGACTGTCGCTACGCGCTCTACGATGCTACTTATGAAACCAAGGAGACCAAGAAAGAAGACCTGGTCTTCATTTTCTGGTAAGGGCGCTGGTCTGTACGCGAGGGCTTTCAATGGGATTGGTTTCATTCATCGGTTTGTCCTCGCCTGGCCCAGCAGTTGTATCACGTTTCTTTAACTTCCATAGGGCCCCAGAAAATGCCTCCATGAAGAGCAAGATGATCTACGCCAGCTCAAAAGAGGCCATCAAGAAGAAGTTTTCAGGTGATTTATGTATACTTTTTACTTTGCTATACAAATGTTTCTATTGGTGTATAGGAGGATTTCTCTTGGCCTGTATCCCCCTGTCTTTTCTGTGAGGTCTCTGTGACTCCCTTTCACAAGTCTGGCCTTTTGCATTGCGAAGTCGATGCGAAGCCATGCTGTGACGGACGGCATCTTCAGCCAATCAGAATGGCATAATGTCACCTACGGAGCAAGCTGTCATTTCTGACTGCCACTGATCTGGGGTCGTGTGTGTGCTGTTCACTGTCATTTGAGGCTAGGAAATCTGATCTGATATCAGCCCATCACTGAGATGTGCTTGAGGTGGCGGAGTAGAATCAGGTTGGAAAGCTTGCTTCATTTGTGTAGGCATAGAATTCATGAATGACCTCAAGCAAGTTTGATGACTTCAAAACCTCCAATGAATTGCCCTAATGAATTCCCTGACCATGTGCGCAAAGCTTGGGCTCTCTGAACATGACTGCAAGGTATAAGTGTTTGGTGATTTCTTTTATTACGCGACAATCTTTTTAATGCAGGTCAAATTATGTCAACTATATCTGCCTACATGCGGAACATGAAGAAAACATGAAATACAATGCTAATATGTTCTCAATCTCCCAGTGAATGTCCTTGTCAAAATCACCCTGATTGATGCTGTAATGCCTTTTGGCATGTAGACCTAGCGTATGATACTAAAATAGTTATGAATGGCAAGCTTATGAAGATCATATTTCATCTCTAGTCCATTACTCAAACATGCCTGGTAGCCTTATACTGGATTTGTTAAGGATCTTTACTACAGTGCTCCCAGATGTTAAAACTGCAGCCCATCCACACAGAAAACGCCCATTTTAAATGTGGCATGAACTGTGCATGAGTCCGCTGGCTCTCTGAGAAGAATTTTATTTGTGTAGCAAGTGGTTTAAAGATGAGGCTCGACGAGCCAGTGTACAAAAAATTAAATGAACCAAGAGGCCGCGGCACACTGCCTGTCACTTCGTGTTATAACCCGCCTCCTTGAACAATGGAAGCCCCTCATTGGTCCATGCATCGGCTGGACGGGCTGAGCAGCAAGGACGAATCCCAGACCTTGTACAGGGAAATTGTCATTTTGACACGTCACATGTGACGCCATTCTATAAAGGGAAACGTCTCGTTTTGTTGGCATTCCTCTCATCCATACATGGTAGCGGGGCTTCCTGCTGTCAACGCTGGACAACACTGCAGCTTTAATTCAAACTTATTACATTTTTGTACTGCTCTTGCAACTTTTTGATGAAACATTAGGATTATTTTCTACAGTACTGTTAACACGTTATTACCCAGAACTAGAATGGTATCATGACGATATGTATCCAAACAGTAAAATGCTTGAACATGGTGGCCATGTTTCTGTTGCCTAGCAACTACTGAATCTCACTGCTCAATGTTTATGATGTCATCGTCTGCTCTAAAGGGGGCTGGACACGCGGTCCAGTGTGCAACCCCCTTTAGAGCTGACATAATGTATTCTATTCATTTGAAACCTTGATTTAAAATGGTGGCACTGTCGGACTGCTCCACCCTGTAACTTGAATTCAGACGTGAAATCAGATTTTGTGTGCGATGGCCTTTACTGGGCAACACTGACCAGTGCGGTACTCCCTGGCTGGTCAGGTGTGGGACCCACTTGATCCAAAAATGCATGTTTTTAAAATGAGCTTGTGTTTGCCTCCTTTCAGGTATCAAGCATGAGTTGCAGGCAAACTATCTGGAAGAGATCAAGGATCGGCACACACTGGCTGAGAAGCTTGGAGGTTCAGCAGTAATGACCCTAGAGGGAACCCCGCTATAAATCCTGGCTTCAACTGAGGCCAACCACACATCTGATGGTTTAGCTGTTCATTCCAGTATAGTTGACGC
>OMKQ01068986.1:0-12522 GCA_900302335.1 Phycis phycis | reverse complement strand
AGTGGTCGCGGTTTGTGTGTGTGTGCGTGTGTGTGCGTGTGTGTGTGGCTGGGGGGAGAAGGGTAGTGGAGGGGCGTGAATGGTGGCTGCGTGAAAAACGCCTGACATGTGGATTCCATGGTGGAGCACGAAAGCCACGTTTTAATGCATAGAGGCGCCAGGAGGACAAGAATCATTCCAAATACAAACGTCCTGCTACTGTCTGGGTTCTTGTGCGTGTCTTCCACAGGTTTACCGTCTTCATTCATTGGGAATGTATTTGCTTGTATTCTCAAAACGCGGAGGAGTAGTATACATTTTGTTCTCACCGTTACAATGGGTAGGTAGGCCAATTGCAAATGTTAATATTTCTACTTTTTAGTTAGGCTATTACATTGTAGGCGCGCTAGTTGGGTAGGACTTATTCTGAAATAGCCTACAATTGTCTACTGTTAAGAATACAACCATCGATAACCACCAGTTCTACAGAAATATTCCATAATCTCACAACCAATTATGTAATAGAAAACAATTATCGAACAAATAACAATTTATTTAGTTCAGTGTTTGTCAGACAGACGGGGGCTTTAAAGGACATTATACGTGGCTATAAATGCCGACTGTATTCCCATGACGCATTTGAAATAATTACATTTGTGTATTATCATTGAAGATGTTGTGGAGAGACCAGGCTCCCAAGGCCCACATCATTGGGGGGAGTCATCAGCACCTCGGACAGCGGCAGGTTCCCCACGGAGGGAAACTGTCGTGAGATCATGGGTGAGATCATCAATGATCAATATTACTCTGCACAGCAGCTGCAGGTTTGGCAGTCGGCCTCACCTGCAGCGACTCCTATGTTAAGAACCAGAAGCACAACCAGACAGTCTTTCCTCAGCCAGCGCGAGAGTGAGAGCTTACCCACCACAGCAGAGCCCTGGTGAGGTACACCTCATGTGTTTCTTTGGATTACTTGTTGAACAAAGAAGATGGCAAATGATGGGCTGCCCAGACCAGTCCCCCTTATCTGGCTGGACTGGTGGCACTGTTTGAAAACCACAGTCGACGTGATGCGGGCCAGCTGGGGAGGAGACACATCTGGACCCCAAAGATGACCAAAGGCCCAAGGGCGAAGGTCCTTCAGCCTCCCCCTGGTCCAGCCCATTACTGGAATTCCTTAAGCTGTCAGGCTGCGTCCAATTGTGATTCAGGACAGCTGTGGTTGTTACCTCTGTGGTCAGGAAGGCCACCTATCCTCGAGCTGCACTACCAGGGATTTCTGCAGGCAGTCAGTGGACTCCTCTACACCAGCAAGCCAGGAGAGGAAGACTCAGGCAAGACCTTCTCTCACTTACAGCAGCCTGGTGAGATGGAGCCCCAGACGCCAGGGTGGTTGTGCCACCGAGCAGCTGAATGACTCCCACCTGGGACAGGTGTGGAGGAGGAGCCCCAGGGAGGGGTGAGTGCAGCCACCTTCCCACATTTTGGTTTTAAACGTGGGTTGCTTTAATTACCCGTGCTGTAGCCTTGTGCATCCACGGTTCTCTCCCTAGCTCTCTTCTCTCAATGGGGGGCACTCCTGGGAGAAATCATATGAGCGAGGCCTGGTCTGATTCATTTGATGGGTGGGTGTGGCGGGCAGTTCAAGACTACTGTTGCCGCTATGCCAAAAGACTGAGACACATGACCTACAGGAAGCCTCTGATCCCATCACCGGGAGGACACGGTATAGCCTGGTATCCAGGCAGGCGTTTCTCTTATTGAGGTTATTGGACGGCAAGGTATTAGTCCAAGGTACTCTCTGAAAGGGGTACAAATAACTGAAGGCAAGGCAAATGCACACCCTTGTATACCATCTTCAGACAGACTAGTTAAGAGAAGGCACCAAAGGCAGGACCTCATAGAGCGACTGTGGCAATACAGCGACGGCTTCTCAAGCCAACAGAGACGGACCACCGTGCTTGCCCTTGACATCAAGATAGAGCCAGTTCACATCATTTGCGTAACAGACGCTGGCGATTGGGGAGATCGAGGAGTCACACAGTGCCTGGTCCGGCCGAAACCAGTCTGAACGTTCCTTTTTAATGAAAGAAACGTGAAGTGGCTGCAAAGGGTGCTGAGAACACTGGGGAGGGGCTAACCGCCAAGCCCAAGAAGGGTCAGTCGGCATTGGTTGAGACCGATTAGCTGGGGGTATACGATTGGACGGTGCCAAGCCCTCTGCACAGGACACTTCCTGATGGCTCGGTATGCTCTTAGGTTTGTTTTAAGAGCGGTTGTTGAAGGACAAGGAAAAAGCTGGTGATAATTTCAAATGGTTAGCACATTATGTGTTTTAGTAGCGTTGCTCAGCCGGACCATAATTGCTTTGCTCATTACTTCTGGAAAGCCTGCTGTCTTGGTTGGACTTCAGACACTCAGATCCTGAGTGCCGTATTTTTTTAAGTCAATTAACCAAATGACCGTTACCCCTGCCACAACCGCAAGAAGTAAATGTTTTTTTTGTGTTAGAATAAAACTAATTCCGAAGCAGCATACATATGATTATATAAATCAAGCCATTGTACAAATGTCCCAAACGGTGCTACCCAGTTTCGGATACATTAAATACTGGATATGGGACTTGGGCGTGGACATTATTAATGGACATTATCAATGGACATTATCATTATTGGTATTGTAGATCCATCGAGGCCGCTATCGTGGCCACACGAGGCGCCATATGCACATGGAATTCACAGCATAATACTAATGAAATAGTCTATTTGGAGAATGACAATATGGAAAGATCATCTTGACATAAAATTTTTTCAACTCAAAACATTTATTCAACTTCAAATAAGATAAAATAGAACAGACTAGTGGTAGTGGTTATATAACGCTATAACTCAATGCTTTAAATTTGGGAGGCAGACAAAAGAGAAAGAATAGAGGAACACTTTTACACAGAGAAACCAATGACATGAAATCAGGGTTAAATATATGTTAATGAAAGTTTAGCTGGAGGGGCTGTCCAAACATATACTACATATATATAATAAATTTCATGGCATTACATCACTCCAGACATTTTTGCGGTCTGTGTCACGCAAGCTGAGGCGGCAGTAGCTCAGTGGGTAGAGCGGGTGGACAGAGCGGGTCGTCCACTAACCGCAGGGTCGGTGGTTCGATCCCCTTGATCCTCCTCCAACTGTCCACATGTCGAACCCCCACAAATGATTGTAAGTCGCTTTGGACAAAAGCGTCTGCTAAAGGCCGCTTTATCATTTACGGGCTCACTAACTGCGTTTTTTTTGTTCAATTCAATTCATTCATCCGTTCATTATTCAAATGAAGACAATGTTTTCTGGGAAACTGTTCCCCAACTTGTACCGGCTATTGTATCTTCTCGTATGAATGGGATGCTCCAGCCATTCTTCAGTTCAGCAGTGCCAGTATGCTCCAGGTGGGCTCCAGAACATGGGGATTTGTATTCAGGACAAGCCACCTTCTAATCTTTTTTTTCTCCTTCCTCCCTCCAGTGAAAGGTTGTTTTTCTGACATAAATCAAAGAAAAAGCTGAAAGGGGGGAGGAGCCTTTATGAAATCGTATTAATATGTATAACTACGCAATAACATTCCTCCAAATCATGAAGTTCCTACCCTTGTTATTGGGTAGGTATCGCATTAGTAATAGTCATCGAGCCTATAGCCACTGCTGGAGACAGAGAGCGGTGAGGGAACGTGATTGCCCCTGAGGGCTTCTGGAGGCTTGTAAGACGGAGTAGAGGCCACGACATCAGGGGGTGGAGGAGGCGCTGATGAGTGACATCTTACAATTTGGCGGGGGGCGGGGTATCTCCTCGGCTGCCACTGCCCATTGGTGCTCCAGCAGAGAGTGAAGCCCCCGATCAGACTGAGGCAGGATGAGGCATATCCCACATAGATGGCCAGGCCGATCTCATACTTCATCCCACTGGGCACAAAGGGGTTGTAGAAGTCCAGGACAATGTTGTGGGTTGTCCACGACACCGGGATCAAGCACAGAAAACCGGCGCAGGAGAAGCAAAGACCTCCTCCCAAAAGCAGGGCATTCTTGGTGGATAATCCATGGGCACACCGAGTACACTTCATCCCCATGACAGCTAAAAGCACAGCTAAGAGGCTCGTGACACAAGAGAGCACCATTAGGGCTCGGGCGGCCTAGAGTGAAACAAAGACATATTTGGCTTGTTGATTAGGCAGCAAAGTATACATTATCCCCAGGTACACCCAATAGACACTCACTCAATCACATAGCGATGTATTCTTTGCAGCTGACGACACATTACCTGGAGGTCAGGTGGCAGGGCCAGGAGGGATCGGTGCAGCTCACATTGGTAAATGCCCGTGCTGTGCCACACGCACTCCATCCACAGACCCTTCATGTAGGAGATGGCCGTTATGATGTTGGCGCCCACGTAGGCCGTGCTCCACCAATGGGGAAGCAGCGTCGCTGCTACCGTGCCCAAGAACCCCAGCATGCTCAGGAAGAACCCGAGCAGCTGCAGAGCCATGTTCGACCACAAAGGACCCCCCTGTTCTTGCTCGTTGGTCAGACGACAAACTTTTTAGATTTTTAATCAAGCCGTCTAAATTAACTGGGAATCCATTAATCTTGTAGCCAGTGAGCGCTTGGGAGTTGTCCGCTCGCCCGTCTCTGACGTTGCCTCAGACAATATCTCTGAATGCGTTCAGTTCTTCGGCGTCTTTCTCCGATTCGGTCGAGTGTGTCTGACTAATGGGAGCAGTTATGTGCCTCACCTGTTTCCCTGGTTCCCCTGTGACGGCAAACCACAGCAGCCTACTTGCTAACCGGCCCACCGCTGTACAGAGAGGGAGGTGGTGCAACACAGAGGAATTAAACATTCACTGAAACCACGCATGCATGCAATTCAAGGTTATGGTTCACAAACACTATCTTTTTAAGTATTTACAAGAAGGGGAGAGAAATGAGTCAAGCAGCACCTTGGTAAAGAATGGTAAAGAATGGCGTTATGAGCTTTCAATAATAATCCTGATAATACAAATCTTGGGCTCTGTTTATGTCAGCAGTTGTTGGTCATAATTTATCTGGGTTTCTTACTAAATATCCTCAGGCGACACCAAGGGTAGTTAAGCATTTACCTCTGTTAACCATTTTACTTCTGACCTCCTGAATACATCAAAAGTGGACACAAATGGGGAAGCGCAAATAGCAATCCCATTGACAATGTACATCATGTCTGGGATAAATATAAATGCTTATATGTTTATGCCAATGCAACACCCGTTAATATGTGCAATAGAATAAATAGAAATAAATAGATAAATAGATTAGATCAAATGCATTCATGTATGTGAGCATTCACGAACACCTGTGTGTGTGTGTGTGTGTGTGTGTGTGTGTGTGTGTGTGTGTGTGTCTGTGTGTGTGTGAGTGTGATCAAAGTTCCACAGGTGCACTTAAGAGTGTTTATATTTGATGGAGACACGCAGACACACTGAATCATGACACCAACATGCGGATGCATTTGAACCATCATGAAGCACACGCGGAATGTCTGCCGTGCGTTGGCACGGGGTCAGCGGCTGGCGCGAGACGCTCCCTTAGGGATTTGCACGGCTCTTTCGCGCCGTAAAAAAGACAACGCGTTGCACGTGAATGACAAAGTTAGCAGTCCAACAACACTGTTAGCTAAACACATTAGCCATAAACGAACGTGCCACCCGGTGCCTTTAGCATCAAATGACTAGCTCGACACCTCGCAGCTCAACCTACTGCAGCTACCTAGCTTAGCTTCATCTTGCTCCGAGAGGCTAGTAGTTCTTACTCTGGGGGAACACGGGAGCCTGGAAAGGTCAGGAGTTGTTTTCTACTGATGTTATTAATGACACAAAGAAGTTGTTTTCCCGGACATGTGTTATTCATTCATGGTCCATTACTTTTAACAACACGTTTAAGGTAGCGCCATGATTACTCGCAGTCAGTGCAAAAACAGAGGCTGTTTCTTTGAGAGGCTGCCGTCCGAGGTCTTCGACATGATTCTGCACAGACTTTCTGGTAGGCAAGCAATACAACACTGAGTATTTATACTCTGGGCGTCTATCTTTTGAGTGTGTGGATTTATACACACGTGTGTGTTTGGCAGTCTTGGAAATAAGCGTTTTCAGCATGGTGTCGAAGGCAATGAGCGGCTATGTTCTGGAGCACGTCTCCACCCTGGCCTGGACGAGACGGATGATCCCGCACGACTTCCACCACTCGAGGTTTCCTGATGACAAGCAATCAACCGTTCAACACTACAAAGCTCTGGGTGAGCACGGCCAGTTTGATGATATAGGTGATATTTGAACGCACATTAAAGTGTATTCTCTGTAGGGTGTTCTTCGAAGTGACCCAAACACCTTTTCTGTGAAATAGTTGAAATTGCATGAATTATATATATCTATAGATGTAGATGATGACGAGGATTAACAGAGTAGAGCATTTTTCCCAATTCACACGTGTGTGCAGGCTTGTTGTTCAAGAGATGCACCTTGTTACTACCAACCAAAGACAGGTTGAAATTTATCTACAAAAAGTTCTCAAAGGTAACAAATATCGCATTAGTATGATGGTATGAGTTACCATTTCCAGTTTTAGTTTACAATATATACAGCTTGTCAGCTCGACATATTATGCAACATGCGCATAAACATTGTCCAATCAATCTCTTTGTAGATCCCATGTTTCATGATGCAGTGTAGGCCTACTGCAGATAGCTGCCTTGGCTTCTCCAGCTATGGTGTCTTCATGCAGGTCAAAACCTGCATAAACTGATTTTCTGGCCCCTTCTATTACATTATTTTTGATCAACATTACATGTATTAGGTATTCATCCATTTTTGATGTTATTTCTATTGCTTTTTAGACTCTAATTGCCGGATGGAATGAGCTGGAATGCCACAGAGTGTTTATCTTCCTGTGCGACTTCACAAATCTTCCAAGAAAGATTGAGATCGTTGTCAATGGAAAACCAGGTGTGAACAGGGTTAGCAGGTGTCTACAGTTTCACCGGGAAGTGTTCAAATAAAACTTTCTATGTTGATGTAGGGGATATAGCACAAACAGATACATGGAAGTTATTGGAATCAAAGGAGGATACAATGAGTTATGCACAGATGGTAATATTTTCCTAAGCAAAAACATTTTGACCATTCTAATGGAAGAAATGGGAAACAACATAACTAAATGCTTAGGTAAGAGTGATTTGAGTGCATTTTGTTGCCATAGCCATCCGACAGCTATAAGTGAGTGAAATGCTGCTTGAATATTGGTTCTAGTTGACCTCGTATGAGACTGTTTAGATTTTTGTCCACTCGCTGCTCATTTTTGACCAATCAGGGCATCACTTCAATGAATTGTTTGGAGAACTTGCCTGCCAGTCACAGTATGCTGTGCAGAGTTTTTTATTTTCAACGTTGTTTTCTCTTTCATTCTCTCTCTTTACAACTCTGAAATCTTCCACACAGCACCTTTTTTAAGAGTTGACTTTCACCGTGTTGAAGAGCCCTGTTGGTATTCTGAGACCATCCAGATACTCAATTTCACATTTCGCAATGAATATTAGGCCTTGGCCCGGTAGCAATCGATTTCCACATATGGGCAGCCTCATGTTGTTAAAAATCTCCAGCCAATCAGATTACGTTACCAAGTGAGCTCTTGCCTCACTTGGCAAAAACACAAGACAAGCGTCAGTCAATTTTGGATTAAACAGATTAATTGCATATGTCTATAGATAAATACGGATATTGATTTCCATCAAATTGACCCATCCAAAGCAGGAGGATGGAACGTTCTACACCGCACGCTGTTTCCCACACCCTGATCCTCTCTTCTCAGGAGCCAGTCGATACCTGGAGCTGCAAATTAGACGGTTCTGCCGTCAGGTTCTCCTGGACCCATGGCCGAGCCGCAAAGAGTGTGTGTTTTGGCTGACACGAATACTGAATCCCTGGCCCATGGTCAGCCAGGCCCGCTTGCTCTTCATCCTGTACGGGCCTTTGCTTCCAGATGGTGAGTCAGCCACAGAGGAAGACTCTCATGACCGTTTTCTGTTTTTTTAATGTCAGGCGTGACTTTACAGCCTCGCCTTCATCATCTCATATTTAAAGGCTCTTGTGATTGTAGGTGACCATTTATTTAGCTTGCCATTTTCTCAAGCCAATGACTTGTATGTTGTACAGTAGAACTCATTAAACCCCTGCCCTTCTTCCAGGGTGCCTTGGCTGGCAGCAGCTGACGAGTAGCGTGCTGTCAAGCAGTGCCCTTTCGGACCTGGCCAAGGCTGTCCTCCTGCTTCATACGGACCTGGAGCTCAAAGACTGGGGCACTAACACCATCTTGGCCATCATCGAAGAGCTACGGGGTACCCGGCTTCACAGTTCAGACACACACACACAAAACAGCCCAACTCGTTCTCTTAAAACGGATAAAGATGCCGTCAGTAGGCTGAAGCAGCACCAGTGTGACAAATTCTTTTCTAGGCTTTAACTATCATAATACTACCACTGCTACTAAAATGAAACAGCATTTTCTGCAGCAGATTTTGAATTTATATTGCATTTAGATTATTACAAAATAAAAATGAAGTAATATTCAGTGCCAGAGTCCAATTGTGTTTTCATGCAATATGAATATTTGACTCTAGTCCTGCCACAGGTTTGGCTCGCGGAGAACGTGGCCCGACTGCTGGTCCTGTGTGGCACCACGCTTTGCTACAGCGTCCTGGTTAACAAGGCCTACAACGGAAGACTCTTTGAGATCTCAAGACTCCTCGTGTATGTTATCCTGGTACGAACGCCCCCCTCCCCCCCCATGCAGAACAACACAGATGTGATGATCGCGACGTACGCATGATGATGGCCATGTTGTGGACCCATTTGGTGGGTCTTTGTGTGATCCCTCGGCCTAGGTGTGTCAGAAGGACGGGTACTGCATGAGCTGGGTGGTGAGCCTGGTTCAGCAGGTGTGCAAGGTCTTCACCACTGCTGCGGACAAGTGGTCCTTCATCCAAAGCCTGGAAAACATGTTTTCTGAGGTTGCCATGGAGATATACGAGGCTTCCCTGGTAGGTAAGTCCCCCCCGACATTGTTCCTGGGGGATCTAATGTAGAAGAGCGAAACCCCTGACCTCACCTTCAAAATGGGCTTCCAGCTTATTTGTGGGTCAGGGCTGCCAGCTCCCCTTATGCCCTCTTCAATTCGATTTAAATAAGTGGAAGATGGTCGCGACGCATCAAACCTTAATCAGTGGATGACTGGGTAACCCTAACCAGCCAATAACAGGTTATACATGCATAGCATTGTTTAACCATCATGCTTGTCATCTAATGCATACCCTTCATTGTAATAATAGTAATTAAATGCTCTCTGCGTGTATATAGTAAGGTTACTTTCGGCGGACGCAGGTGTTATTTGTCCCACCAGCGTTAGTGGATGGTTCTGAAAGGGTGATGTATTATCACATCTTTCCATATGTAGGTTTATATGTATTATCACATCTTTCCATATGTAGGTTTACATGGGACAGAGGGTTACTGTTTTAATGCTTCTGGATTCCTTTGTAGAGGAGCAGGGATTGCATGCTACATACATGTATGTATTAACGGGGACAACGATGTTCGTCTCCTAGGAAACCCCCCAGAGTACTTGGAGAGTTTCCAAACTCTGTGCACCATCCTGGGCTCCAGTGCACACTTTCACACAGAAATCCTTCACCTGTTCCTCAAAGAGTAGTGGCAGTGGTTCAGAGGTGGGGCCGTTCGTTCAGGAGGAAATGTCAGCAGGAAGGAATGGTTAGTGGGGTGAATGAACTGTGAACCACGCAAGCTAAGATTGAGAAGGATTCAATAATATGTTAAGGAGTCCCTTAGCCTTGGTCGTAGTTTTATAATATTGTCTAATTTCTTACGCAGCGTATATTTATTACATATTACATATTCAGTGTTTATGTGTGTGTGTCTATTTATAAGTCTTGTTTTGAAAAACATATTGTATATGTGCTTTTTTTTAACTGATATAATTGAATATTAATATATTGAAACGTTTGTACGTCAATGCTTTTGGAACACATTACATGTTTTAGTGTTTGTTGTCATTCTTGGCATTTAATTAAAACAAAAAAAAGGTAAAGGAAATGTTGCACAATCCCTGTATGAAAATCCCTTTAGACATTTTAAAGAAACACCACTTTACAATTGCATTTATTACGTCACGTACGTCATCCTCAAACAAATCATACTCAACCGAAACATCGTAGAACCATAACACATTTGACCTCCATTTATGAATGAGGCATATTTCCTAAAACATCCCACAACATATCTTTACCTTCCCTTCCTAAACATAGAATTTACAGTAAATACCTATAATTAAATGCGGCTGATACATTGGCTGGTCGATGAATAGTATTTTGTTGAACGCCATGGCCATCATCTATTCACATCTCCATTGTTTTGATATGATCTAGAGGAGAGAAAAATATTGAACACATGCTCTAGAAAACTTGAAGCACCACAACACAGTCCACCACAACAGTCATGCGTTCGTTCACGACGTGATACTTACTGTGTAATTTGTTCTGGAGGTTTTGTGGAAAAACAAAAATATATGTTTTACTTTAAAGTACATAAGACATTTTCATCATTTCGTGATGTGCATATTTTCTTTGTCTTAGCCTATACACATTAAGGTAGAGTAAGTATGCCCTGTCTTGCACAAATGAAAAATGCATACTTCGTACCTTGTAACCAGTCAACTCCTTCCTGTAGGCCTTCTCCTTTTACCGCATCGCTCGGACTAAAAGACAAATGGCAATGAGTTAGCCATTTTGCTCACAACTACTCTCTTCCTTCCTCTGCTCTTGAGAGTATGTCTGTCATCTCTGGCTCCTTAAGCTATTCCCACTGGTTCACAGGTATGCTGGTTAAAACAATACAAATATTACAAAAGGAGAAGGTGATAAAATACTAAAGGCTCCCTGAAAGCAAATACATTCGAGGAAGTGTCTTGATCTGAAATATAATCAACATATTGGTAAAACTACAAACGTATAATTACATTTCCCTACTTACAGTTACAGTTTCAAATACTATGTTACAGGACCTAACAGGATTGGTTTAGCTTGCTAGAAGAAGTACTTGAACTTAACGTTTTGTAATTGTCTTTAAACATAGAAAATCAACCACTCGAAGAACTCCCTGATTGTACAAAACAACTGTTACTGTGGTTTCATACACCACTGATCTGAGTTTGATTAGCTGTTGTTTTGTGGTGAGGCTGAAACAAAGGATTTGCAAGCACGTCAACGCTGATGATAACAGCTAAATCAAATACCATTGTTTGTGTGTGTGTGTGTGTGTGTGTGTGTGTGTGTGTTGAAAAATCCAAATTCCAAATTCCACACTACCGTATGATATTCCACAGCATATTCAGTTACGCAACAGCCTTTTAATTACAATTTGTGTTGCTTTTCTGGTAACATTACACATTGTCCAGAGTAACTCAGAAACACTGCTATGAAGACAGCTAGTGTTCCAGCACTGCGTACGACACCTGGGGCTCCAGGGACCTCTGGTTAGGAGATGACCCTCACAGGTTCCACATCTTGCATAAACAATCACACGAAGGACACCGTTTTGTCCCCTGACCTCCCTGATCCTTAAGTTTTGTGTCTATACACTTCGCCTCCCTGATTTGCTTAGAACCACAGATTGCTTAGCTGAATGTACGGTACTTTTCCGTTTACGAATAAACCTAATCATTTCTGATCCTTCCACAGCGTTATCTTATGTACTTCTTCCATGCTTATGATTCCCTGATGAATTAAATCCTTATAATGATTATAATTCCTAGATAAATTACCTGTCCAGTTCTCAATGGGGGTAGGGATTATTAGTTCTTCTCTGACGGGACTAAAGAATATGTCTTGTCTTGCACACACATCTCCATCCAACTACCAGCTGCGGGGAACGTCTCAAGGCAGTTGCCAATGATGACTGACTCTCATTGTTCTTCCTGAGTCTAAATCCCACATGATGCACGTTGTTGATATTGAAAGATTGGAAGATACTCAACTGTGTATATTTATGCTTGGGTGCATGTGTGTGCATGTGCGTGTGTGTGTGTGTATGTGTGGGTATGTATGTACATACATGTATAGCTGTATGTATGCATGCATGTGTCAGTCTCTATGTATTATGTATATTTGGTAACAATTACAATACAAACGGGATAATAGGAAGCCCCTACCAGATGTGCCATGGTTTGTCTTTGATGCTCTCTAAACACAGCAGCTGGGACACCTTGACAGAGGACATGGCATCTCGTAGGTCTATCTTATTAGCAAAAAACAACACGGGCATCCTCCTGCTCCGGATGTCTGTGTGAACAACACAGTGGAAAGAGAGCGGGGCAGGTTAAGAATCAACGATGAATTCCTGGGAAGGGAAATTCAGTAAAACTCAACACAAACAACCTGTCAGTCATCAAATACCCTGCTG
>OMKQ01068984.1:0-11152 GCA_900302335.1 Phycis phycis | reverse complement strand
ATTGTCTTCCCTCATTGTCCTACACAAGATACAGAAGGTTGTTGCAGTAAAACATACTCATAATTAAATTTATATGTTATATCTAACATGTGCTTTGCATTCTTATGCAATGCACTAATTATTATTATTATTATTATATTATTATTATTATTATTATTATTAGTAGTAGTAGTAGTAGTAGTAGTAGTAGTAGTAGTAGTAGTAGTAGTAGTATTGTTGTTGTTGTTGTTGTTGTTGTTCATAACATTTGTCATGTTGTAGAGAAAGTGTTCTTTACACAATTTAATGTAATATTTGACGTGATGGATGTAAATGTGACTGCATTTACTCAACTGAAAACGAAGGGAATGAAAATTAATTTTCAAAGCTTCAGAATTAAACATATGCACTAAATTAACTCTGATATTCTTCTACTGATGAAAAAAGAAACAAGGTCAATGGCATTCTTCCAGTTAGAAGAAAACTATTAACACATAATAACATAAAGCATTTGAATTCGGAGTGAATGAGGTTCATTCACGGCCAATGGTGAAATGAGCAAAATATTCTGAAACTGAAAGCTTAATTAAGCTTAATCAAGCTTAATTAAGGCGAGACTCTTCCTTTTAATATTGGCTAAGAACCTTTTGTGTAAACTGGGTGCTGCAGAGGAGGATATTAAACAAGATACGAATTTGCCTGAGAAACTCAAGTCACAACACACCTAGAATCGTTAAAGTGCTTTAATCTTAACATCTGGCAACGCCCCTCAGATCGCACTCAGATTTCACAACCTGACAACAAGACAACAGAGGAGATAACAATTCAGAGTTTAGTGAACATATGGCTCAGTATCTGGTGTTATTGGCAAAGAAACTTGGGAAGAACCAAAGACCAGATTCAGGTGTCCTGTCTGTTTCTACTCCCTGCAGTGTGAAGCCAGCATAAAACAACAGATGAAATACTTCAATTACATCAACAAATATATCAGATCAATGCTTTAATACCTCAAACCTCAAAGAACCTTACAAGCTAAATAGATATAAACCACAACTATCCAACGTGGTATACAATTGATGAAGGTGGCGTGTAGAACCAGCATTTTGACCTTACTTATTACTATAAAGAATGATTGATTGACTGCACCTTTGAAGCAAGTTTTACTCGTGAGCGCGTTTAGGTTTCACTGAATAAGTGGAACACCTCACCCGCTCCATCTCCAGGTAAACAGCTGTCGCAAGATGTGAGAGGCGATGCTCAGATTCACCACCTGGATGAAACAACCTGCGAGGTGTGTGTTGAGGAGGTGTTGATGTGGATGTCTGGTCACAAGGTTCCTACGTTTTTTGTCCTACCTGACAACCTGACTCACATCCTGAAAACCAGAGACACAGACCAGCTTTCACAAAACAAAGTGTGTGTGTGTGTGTGTGTGTGTGTGTGTGTGTGTGTGCCGGTGTGTGTGTGTGTGTGTGAGATTGTGTTAGTGTTCTCGGCCGAATGTGTTCTGAATAAAATACTGCCACCAAAAAAAAATCTGTATCCTTGGTTGAAAGAAAAAAAAAATACCTTGACTCCGTGGTTTAATGTCAAATAAATAAAAGTGTGTTCTTTGTTTGTGGGTAAAACCTTGGCGCTGTAGGCCACACCGTGTCGCGTTGGTTTTCTGGTCACGCACACTTGCAGGATAGCGGTGACAAGGCTGATTGATAAACGACTGTTTTGTCCAACCAATGTCTTCTCCTCACGCCTTCCTGAGCAGAATTGAATTTCAGGCTCCAACGAGATGTCAGCATTAGCAGCAGAATCCTTCTCCGGGAAAATGTTGCTGTCGGAACAGAAGGACATCGCCGCCGTGTTCGTATTCATCATCTCACCCTTACCCACAATCCCCTGCTTTCAATACATTCCCTTTATCACCCTGATATCACCCCTGTGGGACTACTTCTGACTGAAGGTGGACTAGGTTGTCTCTGGATCTTTTTCAGAGCCAGGATAAAAATAAAATAAATAATATATCACACGTACTGAGCTGAGTATTATTGTAACTTTGCTTTGAAGATATCGTAACATTTGTTTTATGAGTACCGCTTTGATGCACGTGAGAGAAGCCGCAGGTGGATTCAACCAGGGGGGTTTTCACATATTTTCACAGGTTCATTCTAAAACTTTTCAACAAATAAGACAAGTTTGTGTTGTGGTTGTTGTTGCGATGGTTTGTTCAAGATCAACTTTTTTGCCAGAGTCGAGTTACTTGAATTAAAATACTAAATTGAGAGGAGGAAGATGGGGGGATTAGCGGCTGTAACTCAGCTCAAGCCTCTCTGACAGTAAGCGCTTTACAGATTTTGCAGCGCTGATCATTTTCCAAGTTCAGAGCAAAGTGCCGCTCCGGTCTCGCAGGCTCCACTCCTCCTCCCATGTGGCTCAGGGAATATTCATATACTTTATTAGAAACTCTCATTTCCAAACATTTCCACCACTGCCAATGTACATTTCCTGCATCATCAAATAGAGAATAACATAATCTCCATGCTCCTCATCTTCACATAGTTTCTTCCTCCACTAATGAAACAAAAATAGCTCTCCGGCTATCCTAATGCCGACCAGGGGCTGTGGTTCTGAACGGGGACAGATACCACCACTGTTATTCTTTGGGGTTAATGTTTGACTCCCCAAAAGCGCTGTAGCTGATGAATGGGTGTGTTGCCGGGAGATGCATCGCAGGCTCACCGCTCTGCGCTCTGCCTGGAGAAGAGGAGGGTCTACTGAATGATTCAAATCAACCGCACCCCTGATCTCCACGTCCAGGGGGTGAGGATAACCCAGAAACACGCAGTTGTACCCCAATGGAAGAGCGCCCTGTGTTTTTTTTCCTATCTTTTGAGCATTTCACCGGCTCCTAATGTATGTAAAAATAATTTATGAATGTACTTATACCATATTCTCAGAAAATGCACAAGGATTCATTCAGCCCAAATATACTAATCTAGGATAAAAAGACCAAAAGGATAGTTCCATCCTATATATGTGTATATATACATGTGATGGAACTGTGTAAAAAAACATTGTAAATACAGTATATGTATACCATATGCTCAATAGACACTAATAAGTTACATTGGACAGAATTCAGAACCGTTTTGAGACCTGGTTAGGAGATGAAGAACAGTCAGTTTTTCATCATCCCCGACCCCTCATCATCTGAACATAAAACCATAATATGTCATCTATCTTCACAACACACTATCCGCTCATCAAGTGTATTGCAGAGAGGGGGGGACGTTCCTTCTGCGTATAAATGTTTGAGTCATGGTCTTCTAAAATACATAATAGCTACCCTGAACATTTCATCACAATGAAATCACATGTCTCTGTCTGGGCATCCACCCGCATACTAAAGGAAATAAAAACAAAGAAAGTAGTTAAAGATGAGAACACAGCGATAAACGTGGGAATATAAAGCTGAAACTATTTATTTTTATTGTCACAAATGGCCGGGGGGAAAAGCTTTGCTGCTGCCAGAGCAGCAGAGCAGTTTGTTAATGATATTCTTCAGTCATTACCATAGATCAACAATTACACTGTTTAGCCAATACTTAACAACACTATTATAGGCCTAGTGGAACCTGGTTCCCAGGAGGACGCCTAGGAACGGATGCTTGGATGGTGCGGATAGTGGCAAGAGAGGGGGAGGGGACTCCCGAGGGAGGGATATGTGTTTCCATTATGTTTTTGATATTGCTTTGTCAAATTATTCATAAAAAAAAAAAACCTCTGTTGTTCCTCTATTTGCTCCGGGGTGTGTTAACTGACAGCTCACTATGGAGTCGGAGATCTGAAATAGCATTTTGACAGTAGGATGGACCAGAGCTGACCGGACACTAGCTGATAGTCCTCAGGCAGAGTCTAGCAGCGTGTGTCTAGGGTGTGTTGTTGCAGAAAAAGCTGGTGCAGTAGAGGAACCTGCCCTTGGATAACATTGTTCTCTCGCTCCACCTGAACACTGCAATGCTTCTCCTTTCCGTTCAAATGCATTTACTGAGCAGCCAGGGGCTCGGCTACGGGTGGTAGGGTAAGAGTTTTGACCCTTGACCCCCTGGTGTCATGTAACCTCTGCTCAGATCCTCCTAACACTCCATCCCAGATGTTTCAGTCTAGGTCAAATGTGTTGCTCCTCTCGTGGAGGCTACAGCAGAGTGGAGTGCGCTTCAGGGATAGATATCTTCTCTAATCCCACGAGACTGCAACCTACATGGAGTACAGTCAAATTATAGCTGCCAGACAAACTAAAACTTTAGCAGTTTGCCTTGTGCAGTAGAGAGAATGAGAGAGTGACAGAGAGAAAGCTAGAGATAGAGAAACAGATGGATAGATGTCTTCCACTGTAATGTCCTCATTACATCAGTCTATCTAACAATACTAAAATGTGTTTGCTGATCTTTCAGACTTAACTTAAAACACATTTCTGCCTTTCATGAAATATCCCCACTACGTTTTAATTAAAAAACATAATCTACTGTTAAATAATTATACGAGACAAAATGTTAAAGTTAAGCATCCTCTTTGGAGCTCATCCAAGTTAGGTCACATGACAAATGTGTCATAAATGCAAACAAAACCCGCTCATTATATTTAACTGCGTCTCCGCAAACTGTGTTCAGTCACTGTGAAATGCGGATCTCTTTGTTTTCTGTGCGTTGTTAAAACACATCAAAAGGTTTTTGCATTGTGTCGTGTTCTCATTCCATCTCTGAGTGCAACACAACATAGAACCTCCTCGAATGAAACAAATCCACGCTTTCATGTTTCAAGATTTCGCTTGAGCTGAAGAAATAATCAACATCGGGTCCACTCCTAAAATAGTAGGCAAAAAAAACTATATTAAACATTATGCATACATCAACATCTAGTTATTTAGAAGACACTTTTATCCAAATCAACATATTTACAGATGCGCCATGTGTCTTGATTATGCCAGTAAACACATTATTCAAGAATTATTGGAAATAGTGAGTGTGAGTGTGAATCAAAACAAGATTCCACTGAGCCATGAGTCTATTTTTCCTTCATGTATTGCTTTTTGATCAAATAGTTACAACTTCAAACATTTAATCAACCAGCTGCAACCTAAGGGTTGTGCCCCGATTCATTGTGAAGCTCCAACAGCTCTCGGCTCCTTCTGCCATCAAGTGTCTTTTGTTTTGGGTGATCGGCCCTCCATTTTGCTCTGCCCCTTTTTGGCTAACACGCCTTCGCTCAAAGTTCAGGTAAAGGGAGTATTCGATGAGTTTGTGATGAATAAAGCTGGGACCACTTTACCCAGCACGACAACTCCAGCAGTGAGTAGACACAGGGAACCGTTCTAGCTGTTTACATGAGGTTGAATCTTCAGCATTATGTTCAAAACAATATGAAAATCAAAAAATAATGAATGTCATATTGAAACAGTAAACACACCAGTCTTTATTGCCCGAGCAATATCTTATAAGTGTCATAAACACATATAACATAACGTATACACATAAATAGCTAATAGCTTAACTAGCATTCCACACATGGGTATGTGGTACAATATAACACAACCTCCACAGCGGCATGGTAGAGCGACACAATATGAATGAAAAATGCCATCTACACAAGGGGAAGGCTTACAGACCACAGGCTGGCTGGCTCAATTAGCATTGGAACCAAATCAGCATACAGTTACAGAAACCCAGCTCAAAAACACACATAAGTCACGGCCACTATATCTAACACCATACAGACTACATATGACATTAATCCCACATAAACTACCAGTGGAGTACACTCTGTATTAATAACTGACTGTCCTCATGACTGCATTCAATGTAATTGAGGAATATGCAGTAGTAATGTGCAAAAATGAACAAACAAATCCTTTTCAACAACTCTTTTTAATGTTCGGTATGTACCGGGTCAGCATTTCGAATGTTTGGGTGCTCATGAATCCTCGTCTTTTCCCAACTCATCCTGCCCATGCCCACTCTCTGTTATCGTAGTGTGCTGCTCGTGCTGGCTGCCATGATGGTGCATTTACTGTAAACATAAGACGTGGGAAAACCAGTGAATGGCAAGCCGTGGTCTCAAATGTGCACGTCAATGCATGGCAGCTACTCACTGACTGGGATCAAAATAAACCATTCTCTCATATGAGGGAGTGCAGAAGCTATACTCATTGAGGTAGATATGAATGTGTATTTAATAGTTATTAATGTAAACGTATCTATGATGACTAATGCATTGAAGAGAAGTTTTGTGGGGTGGGCAGCACTAGCTGTCAAAAAGGAATGTATTATGACCTCTGACGCAGAAACTGACGCCATTTTGCAAAAAAATGTTTTCATACATTTACATGTATCAACTTGATGGAACCGACTCTGTGAAAAGACATGCAGTCGTGGCTCAATAACTTCTTACGTAACATTATCAACGTTAGGACCCCATGGAACTACATAAGTGCCTATGGAAGTCTGAATTGTCTGACTAAAAAATAATATGACATACCGCTTAATGTTATATCGTTGATATTGTAATTTTTTTCACAACAGGAGGGATGATGCTAGTTTACGCCATACATGTGACTCAAGTCATTTGGTCCAAGTAAATAAGTTTTTCTTGGGCAAGGCAAGTCAGCTCAAGTCACAGGTTTTTCGTAAGTCAAGTTTTCAGTAAGTTCTTACCTAACCACAGCGCTGCAACAACATTAAAAACAATTATCAAAAATATAATGGACATTTAATGCAGTGTTAACATTAAATTACACATTTTAAAATGTGTTAAATATTTAAACATTAGAGAATGAGATTCAATGGGTCCATGGTTTGTCATCCCATGATGACAATGCCATTCCTTTTGTTTGCTCGCAAACTGGGTAAAGTTACACAGACACTTAGAATGTCAACATTGATTATGCTGAAAATGTTTTATAGTTCCATAATGTAATATTCATACCCAAAACATTAAATGAGCACAGACAAGTAATCCAAGTCATCATGTCTCAAGTCAAGTCACAAGTTTTCAACTTCAAATCCAAGTCAAGTCTCAAGTCATTTATTTTCTGTCAAGTCAAGGTCATCAAAACAGTGACTTGAGTCGACTCGAGTCCAAGTCACAACTTGGGTTCACATCTCTGGTTTACACTAGGATCTTGAAGACTGAAGTCTCCCTCTCTGCTGATATCCAGAAGAGACGTGATGATCAAATATTAAAATAGCGCTGAGCCAACAGAAAATTGTTGCTCCAGAAACATCTGGCCCACTTCCCACATCTGTCCAGGGAGAGAGTGTTTGGAAGGACATGAGAAATGATATGTTTAGCTAGCAGCTTTCCCTTCCTTCTGATCCATCCACGGCCTCACTTTTCTCTATTCTGTGTCTGGCAATTTCCCTCGGGATTATTAAAGTACTTCTGTCTGTCTTCTGTCTGTCTGTCTGTCAGACATTCTTTATGTTCCCTGAATCTTTCATGTTCAGTTATTTATAGCTGCATGTATCTATGTATTCTAGGTATTAATTTGTAATCTGTATTATTTTGTATTTATTGATTTTACTTTATATTTCCATTTGATTTCTTATTTTATAAAGCACTTTATTGTTAGTAGTTTGTAGACCTGTGAATTCACCATGAAGCAAAACTTTCCCTCCCATGATGTGTTGTTTTATGTCTAGATTGGTTTTGTATCTGCATTACAAAGACATTGTCTCTTAAAACACTTGGCAAAAGCAATTTTTAAGAGGTACTTAAAAATTATTATTCAAATTAGATGACACATTTGCCAGTGATTTCCTGAAACCTCAGTATACAGTCTGGTGAATATGCAGCAAAGATTTCAAACTGTTAAAACAGTATAATAATAAAGTGTGTCAAGACAGCAACACAATACAGTGTTTTTTTTTGTTTAACGTGAAACTGTAGCCCAGAGTAGTTATTAAGTTTAAAATAAGAACAAGTCACACATATGAACATACTTTCCAAAAAAACAGCAGAATAACTTCCAACAATAGTAAATATTAAGACTTTATAGTACATATGGATATGTGAAAGAAGTTTTATTGTACGTACTGAAGTAGTGAATGGGTTGGTAGATGTGGAGAATGTTTACATTGATGCAGAATGTCAACGCTCAGCCAAGCGTTGCATATTCAGCACATTTAATGAGCCATGTCGGCAGCACAGTACACACCCTGTGTAAATACACCATACACACATTCACACACACACACACGCACATGCACACGCATATGCACACACGCACGCACACACACACACACACACACACACACACACACACACACTGTTTACACAGAAATGCATGGGCATGTAAAAGGGATGCAGGGATGCTAAATTAAAGTGTATGCATAGTTATGTACACACACACACACACACACACACACACACACACACACACACCACACACACCACACACACACCTACACACCACACACACACACTTTTGTTGGAAAGCTTACAACCATGTCGGCATGTTGTTCGGAGGATGTGATTTAGTCAACAATGAATCTGCTATCTATTCCCTAAATATCAGTAAATATATGTATCTACCATTGTGTGCGGTTAATACTGTGTGCAAAGTATTTCTGTCATTGAGCAAAGTGTTGTTTGTTGTTGAACCACAGCTGGTCAGAAATATCTTTATTTTTCTGATCTGTGGTGAATAACAGTTTCTAAGCACACTTAGGGGCACTTTCTAAGCATACTTAGAAGCCAAGTACCCTAGCATACTGAGATCCTAGCAACATTTACACACAGAGTACCCTAGCATAATAAGACCTGTAGCACAATGAGAAGCTGAGTACCCTAGCATACTGAGGCCTGAAGGTCCTTAGCACACTTTGGAGCCAAGTACCCCAATACACCAAGAGTACCCTTAAACTCTACAAACCTGAAGTTGCTCAGTGCCAAATATGTAAAATTCCCTAAGAAGCTCCTCCCTAAGATGTACCTCACAACACTAAATACATGAACACACTGTACAGTACAATAACAACTCCACCACCACCACCTCCCTCACCATCACCACCTCTACCCCCACCACCAGCACCACAGTCATTTCCATCATCACCACCTTCATCTCAGCTCCACCACCTCCACCACAACCACCGCCTTGGCCAACAGGCCCTCACTACCACCTTCTTCTCCAGAACTATCTACACCTCACCACCTCGACTGTCTCTAACACTATCATGATGCATCCACCCCCAACCCTCTCCATTACCCTGACCTCCTCCATCACCTCTCACCTCCCCAGCCATCTCCACTATGGAAGTGCATCCCGGCTGACACCCACTTTCCTCTGGCCAGCTGTGAGTGGGTGTTTTGCTGCATGCTGATTGGTGCGTCTGGATCTCGTAGCGTGAACGGCGATCAAGCGTGTGTGTTTACAGACGAGGACCTCCCCCGCCACACGGAGATACCAACACCACCCCTGAGTGGGTGTAGCGCCGGCAGCAGACAATTAGCTGAGGGACTATTAACGGTCCTCGTTCTGCTTAAGAAACATTTAGTGGTAGATGAAACAACGCCGTGAGGAGCGGACCGGAGCAGTAGAGGCGTGTTTATGAAGCGTATTAAAAGAGAGTTTTAACTCAGGAACTCAGAGAAATGATGCATCTTCCAGGCTGAGCTCCTGGGGCATTGTTCAAGCAGTTTTTTTAAGACCTTTATTTCAGACCTCAGAAAAAGAGTACAACTGTAGCCAATGGTTAGTTAAGGTTGCTTTAAATTCAGATTTTGGTTTGAATTTGTATATTTTACGTATTGTTACGTTTTGTCCATTTTACGTTCCCGAAGTTCTCCAAACAAATTATCCTCATTGTTTTAAACTACTGGAGTGTAAGATGGAATGAAATCAAATACAGAAACAGAAAAACAAAGGTCCAGGATTTTAAGATGGAAAACAGTAGGCCCAGTTTACAATGAGGAACCTCATTAAAATGTAGATATTAATTTTCAATACATCTATTCACCATTATATAACGTGTGCGTTGTTGGGTAAAGCATAGCATTTAGACGACCACAAAATGTGTTTTGTCTCTGTTCAATGTATGGATGTAGCTGCTCTTTTGTTCTCTTTCACAAGCCAAGCTAGAATGATTATATAGCTGCAGTAACCCAAACACAGAGCATCAAACTGTAACCTATCCATGGGATTCTTTGTAACCTAAAAGCTAACCACACAACACCATCAAAACTGTGAGAGAGTTGACTTACTCCATCACAGGAAACATAATGGTGCTTTTATTTTGTAAAGGAAAGCAAAAGATGACTTGTTGGTTGGTGAATTCTGTGAAAAAACAATTGTTTTATTGGTTGTGTTAGATTAGGTTAGACCAGATTAGGCAAAAGATAAAATCAAACTAGGTTAATTTGGACTAGATTAGGATATACTACATATGGTTACACTTTACTAGATTATTTTATTCATATTAGGTTAGCTTCATTCATTCAGATTATAGAATACATTCAATTGTAGTGTCATTGCACCGTGCAGGTAGTGTCATTGCACTACTAGTGTAAAGAGCAGGCATATTTGGTTGTTTTATATCAGTTAGTCTTCTAGTTGACCTGTGGTGTCGAGAGGTTCCTTTGCAAACATCTGGTTCCCTCTGAGACTGGCTTACTGCTTTCAACTGCTACTACATCAGTGCAAATAATTATCCTTTGTTTTTTTTCATTGCTAGGTACATCCAGAGGATAATTTACATGATATCTTGAACATCTGTCACCCACAACAGCAGAACAGATTGTGTGTGTGTGACGTGCTGTGAAGATATGCTCAGAGAGCTGTTTGTCTAAAGAGTGTAATGTGTGCAATCAGATATGCTCGTTTTCAGCTAAATGAGGGAAATACAACAAGCCCTGCTTCTGTTACACCACAGAGTGAACGACAATCACAATGAATGCCGTATATATGCTGCTGACACCATGCATCTCAAAACTAAAATGTGAGCCACTAGAGCTTGAAGCAGCTGCGAAACAAGCAGGGTCATCCGAAAAGGGGTGTGTACCAAAATTGGTGTGTGTGTGGGGGGGGTCTTTGTGGGAATGTGGTTCAAAAGGAGGCGTGATACGAATCAGGGTGTGGTCTTGGTCAGGGCGTGGTCTGAAAGCGACCATGGTCTATGCTGCGTTG
>OMKQ01068983.1:0-10848 GCA_900302335.1 Phycis phycis | reverse complement strand
ACACGCATTCACAGACACTCAGGCACACAAGTGCACACACACACACACACACACACACACACACACACACACACACACACACACACACACGAATGGAGATAGTGCACTAGCACTGAGAATTCAATAGTATATTTTATATTTCATTGTTTTACCTCCACAAGAACATTGAGCCCAGCTGCACTCAGGACATCTTTGATCTCAGAACAGGAAGGATTTTCAACTGCCTGTGCAAATACAATCATATAGAATACAATACATTTAGGGCATTTAGCAGACGCTTTCATCCAAAGCGACTTATAAAAGAGTACATTTGTCATAAGGTGAAACATTTCATTGCTGCTAATACAGTAAGAAAGTCACCAGTACAAGTTTCAAGCATTTCAATTGCTAGGTTAACCATTGCTAGTATAAAACATCTCTGATTAAGTGCCAAGTTACAAAGAGCGATTGAAGTGGCAAGACGTACAACAAATAAGAGCGAGGGTAGCGTTTGTAATAAAACACAAACGCAACATATTGTTTTTCATTTGTCATAATTAAATGTAGCCTTGATGCATACTTTGAAAGACACAAGTTCCATTACAAACAAGTTCTGCTTCATGTCGCTGACTACCTTTTCTGCCGCGATCCGTCGCCCCTCTGCCAGCGTTTTCTTACTGTTCAGGTAGACTGGATACACACATATAAACCTGCAAACGCAACACAATGAGCATCGGACGGTATATTAAGTATATTAAGAAACACACAACTGGTGTGTGTCTGTCTTCACGTGAGTAACAGAAACACATTCAACTTAAAATTTGATTGGTGATTGGTGTTTAATTGTAAGTTAAAACGAATAAGCGATCACAAGCGTAGACCACATCAACAGTATCAGAACATCTGGGTTTCAATTGCGTCCCATTTAATACCGCATCTCTTTCAATATGCGTTCTTCTATTGTAAATTATGTTTAATGATCTATAAATGAGTTTGTCGCCGTTACAAATGGAAATGGCATAAAGGCTAGTCAAATGTCTACATGGTGCAACCACCGCAATTAAGACCATATTTTGTTCTTAGCTAAATGGCGACCATCGTATGTCATCGACAGACAATAATACGTACGTTTGCTTAATTATATCAGACACATTGTTGGAGATCAAACAGCTGTTTTTCAAACAGTACACGTATACTTACTTGGTTGAGGCTACACAGCTAGCATGCTACCGCTTTTAGTGTGAAGTAACATGTTACTTTAGCTATCAAAATGGGCTAGATGTTCTATTTTTACCTACCTCTCTTTGGCTGCAGGATTCGTCGTGAGATGCGCCATATTTCATCACCAGAAACTTTATGGCCACATTTATAAGCTTATCCAAATAGATATTGTGGTTGCTAGTTCTCTGGCTGCTGTGAACCACGCAGACAAATGACTTCACGCGAGATCTCAAGGAAAAACGAGAGCGCTTGTTTTAAAGCAGTATGTACACCGAATGGGTGCGTCCAGTTGTGCGGGGCTTGCAGCACAGTCAATGAATGTATAGGTACAGTTCATTATACGTCAAAACATACCCACGCGCGATTAAAACAAAAGGGAACAGTACTGCTGTGCTCAATGGCACGTCGAGTATTTCACTCAAAAGTTGTTCTTAGTAGTAGATACCCTCTACCATCGAAGGTGACTGTTGCAAGTTCCATGTATGAAAAGTCAGAAGAATACATCGACATTTGTTGTTTCTAATTTTACTACTGCAATGACTCGATGTCTTCGATACTACGTGATGGAGGACATTTGACAACAAGTTACTGCTTATGGCGCTGTGTTGCAGATCTAGATTGACGATAAATAAGCTATTTTAGTACGATCAAAGGCAACTAATAGGGTGTATAAAATGAATCTATTAGATGAACGAACTATGGAATGGTCACTTGGCCCTTATGGTCCGATTTGGGACCAGGCTCAGTCATTGGCATCAATGTATTCACTCTCGGACAGGGCGGCGCTCCGGCACAATAAACGCTCAAATCCCCGTATGTTATTGCAGCTAGCTCCTTTAGCACGTCGGCTAGCCGTGTGACGCCGCTACATTCTCCGGGACGCTCTGCCGCATCGGGGAATCTCGATACACTCGACCCCCGTGTGCTTATTGCTTATTTCTGTACAGTAGCAACGATCGTATATGCATTTATAATGATATAGGTTAATAAATTGGGTCTTCATAGTTTGATCTTACTGTATATTTTGTAACCGGTTTGGCGGGACTAGATCGGGCTAACAATACGGTGAGCTAAAGGCTAAATCGCCTAACGTGAATAGAAGGAAGCCTGTACGTCTCCTCGGTAGGTCGCTAATACAGCTAGCTTAGCAACCTACCACGGCTGTCATGGAAGACAAATCTTTTACGAAAGAATTAGACCAATGGATCGAACAGCTAAATGACTGTAAACAGCTATCAGAAAACCAAGTCAGAACACTCTGCGAAAAGGTATGTACAAATGAACCAAAACGGTATTTTTTTTAGTTCAGAAATTCCCCTTGTATAAATATGGCCTATATTGCGAAACCGGATCCGACTAATTTCTGGAAGCCTCATTAAGGCGGCTACGGACCTATTCGGTGTATGTTTTCCACTGCTGGAAAAGCAGGTATGAAAACTCAACCAATACTTTTAATGTTCGTGTCGACCTGGGTTTATATATATATCCATTGTAGGAATCACACTTTGCCCACCCTGCCGTTTTCGGCCTTGGGTTGCAATTGAATCGATATGTTCTATCAAATAGACGGATCCACTTTTCGGCCTACTTCTTGAAATGTGGTCCTTTTAAATCGCCCAATCATGAAAGTTGATTGTAAATTCTGACCAAGACACTCGGCCCATTATACATTATTACACGTGTACACATTATACTATTGTTGCTTTCAAAATCAAAGTCTCCCCTGATTGCATCTTAAACTTGTTTGCGTTACCAGAAAATGTAATTGCATTATTCTTCATACTTGCTTGGTTGGTTTCTATTGGTTTCTTGAATAGAAACCAACCATCTACAGTGCGTCCGTATTACTTCTGGTTGTTGGCCGAAATAATAAATACCTTTCATGGATGACTAGGATCACAATTTACCAGGCAGTCACACAACGCCTGTTGTTTAGTATGTGTGACGTATTAACATCCCGTTTTACTATCTACCTAACCATTTACCTACAACATCTTGGGGCTGGCAATTGCACAGCCTTAATAATGCTAAAGTAACAAGTTGATTTGTAGGCACAGTTTCTACCCCTATTTGATATTCATAATGATAACTTCATTTGCTGACAGAAATTATTGTATTCAAAAACAATACATTTCTCGGCTAAAATAGGAATACCATACATTTAAATACGTATAACGACTACATGTATACAAAAACAAAGTGGACCAGCTGAGTTGTAGATTCAAATTCGATTTCTTAGTTTTGGAACACACTTAAAACCAATACTTTGTATTTAAGCTTGATATGTTGATAACAAAAAACATAAGGCATGTTTAGTGTTCTCCAGTTAATAATTGTAAAGCAAGTGCTGCAAATTTAAATGCATTACTGCCTACCCCTTCAAAACATTTCAGTCGTTTTTTACCTTGTCTTCATTTCTATTCTGTTGTCTCCCTATTTGTTGACATTGTAACTAGCCTTTTAGTTTAAAGTTGCTACACAGTATTTCAATAAGGGTCTGTATATTGTAATTCTATATTGTCAATTTGGATTGTAATGTATACATTTGGATCATTATATCAACAGGTAAAATATAATGTATAATAATGTTGAGCTGGATTCTAAAATATGAATGAGGTACAATTAAATTTATTTCATTGTCTTTCTTAGGCCAAGGAGATTCTGACCAAGGAGTCAAACGTCCAGGAGGTGAGACTGATGACAAAACCTTTCACGAGTCATTTGGACAAAGGACTTATACACGTTTCAGCGTCTGTTTGGAGCTCTGTTCTTCTCTGACCTGGTGATATGGGCGTGGCTTTAGCAAAGATCATAATATATAGCAATTTGTTTTAGGTGTGGTTATTTGTCTGATGTTATAGTCAACATAGTAATAAATGCCCTTTGGTCGCAGTCATCAAAGTCACCGCAAACCAGTTTGTGTAAGTTACCCTGTGCACGTAAACAACAAGTATCACAAAGTTGATGTGGGTTGTAACAATAAGGATCACACGCCCACCCCCCAATTCTAGGAATCTCGCCCCAAAACACACTTTTGAAAGTCTCCATTATATTTGACTTTGAGCAGAAACAGTGCTTCAATATAAGTGTGATTAGTTGCATTCCTTTATGAATCACAACACACCTACTCGATGAATAACCCTGCCTGATGATTGTAGAATAGCCCCGAGCAGGTGACGTGCCCTTGCTGTTGGAGATATGTGATGAGTCAGCAGATCAGTTACATTCTATTAGGGAAGAAGAGGTAGACCACGGGCCGGTCTCGTCTTGTACTTGAGTATCCAGAAGATTTTAGGTACATACAAGATGAAGCTCAGACCCAAGGAGGCCATAGTTAATGCAACAGAAGAAAATGGCAGCGTTACTGTATGGTACTAGTGGGCCACCCGTTTACACTCACACAACTGTCCGGCCATTTGTATTGACCGGCCATGCTCCCCCTGGGCAGTAGAGAGGAACCACCACCACCGCCACCGGCGTTGTGTGGATCAGATGGCGCGGGCGAGGCTGTTGACGCCGCGGTCGCATGTGTTGTTTTGCTGTTCTTCAGGTGAGATGCCCCGTTACTGTGTGTGGGGATGTGCATGGGCAGTTCCACGACCTCATGGAGCTGTTCAAGATCGGTGGGAAGTCTCCCGACACCAACTACCTGTTCATGGGCGACTACGTTGACAGAGGCTACTACTCCGTGGAGACGGTCACGCTGCTCGTCACTTTAAAGGTAGTGTGTGTGTGTGTGTGTGTGTGCGTGTGCGTGTGTGCGCGTGCGAGCGTGTCGGTTTGAGGCATAGTGATGCTCACTCAAGTCTGTCACTCGGTGTCTGGTTGTGGCCGGCTTTAAAAGCCGTAATGCATCATCGCTCACACACATTTCTACTGTGTGTGGTTGATGAGCCGTTATTAATTGTACGCATAACAATGCACCAAATATTTGGATGATGGTGCAGGAATAGATGGTCATGACAATGTGTTGTGCATCACCGTATCTTTGATGTTGCATAGAAGCAAGTGCAGCTAATGAAGGAGATGGTGGGTCAAATTATTGCGGATGGTTAATGCAGGAAAGGATCAATTGAAGTAAATCATGATAATGATAATTGACAATTTTCTGAAAATGGCATAGCTCAGGAACAGCCAAATGAACAGAACTGTGTCATGGGCGCGTTTTGCACACTCACACGTGCCATCTGCTTGTGTTTTGTGTGTGCAAACAACGCTTTTCCACTTCCACTTCGTTATATCTGTTGAACTTTTCTCGTTGGTGTTTTGTTTTGTTACTTTGTTAAAAACATTTACAGTTCTTGCAGTAGTAACCTAGTGAGCCATTCTTAAGTGGAGGTACTCTAGCTAATTAGTCTGAGCATACTAATGGGTTAATCCCTTCCAAACAAGTCTGGTGTTTAATCAACCAAAGTGAGTGAAGAGGAAGCTGTATTGTAATTAAGTGTTGTATTACATTTACTGTCCTCTTTGGTTGTTCGTAAAGAATACTAAGGGTTAGGGCCTGTTAACAAATCAGAGGTGAACCTATAAACGTCCTTGAGACTGTGTAATGAATGATGTCACCTTGAATAACTAACCCCTAGAAGATATCCTACACAGTAGTAGTAGTAGTAGTAGTAGTAGTAGAGTACGGAGTTTAGTAGCCATATCTCCTGTACCAAACCGTTTGTGTGCCCCCATCCTACCAGGTGCGTTTTCAGGAGCGAATCACCATCCTGCGTGGGAACCATGAGTCGCGACAGATCACACAGGTGTACGGCTTCTACGACGAATGTCTCCGGAAGTATGGCAACGCCAACGTGTGGAAGTACTTCACAGATCTGTTTGACTACCTGCCTCTCACTGCCCTGGTAGACGGACAGGTGAGACACTTTTTTTTACTTGCCCAGGTGTAATCAGTTTGTAACCAAAAGTCATTGAGCGTAATGTAAATGAATATAAAAAGCCATTGTATAATCCTGCTGAATATTGTATTGGTTTCCTGAGATTCTGCTCCAAGATGGACAACCCCCTTTATCTTTGTGTCTCCCCCAGATCTTTTGTCTCCACGGGGGTCTGTCTCCCTCTATAGACACTCTGGATCATATACGAGCCCTGGACCGCCTGCAAGAGGTCCCACATGAGGTAAGAACGCTACTTCATCATACTCACCCCGAGCGTGCAAGGACTGAAGTCGGCCTCGGGGTGACGCCCAACTGGAAAAACACTGTTCTCGCCTGTTCAGTTCTCTCGCATAGTCGTCATTCACATGATCAGATCCTAATGTGCTATGGCAAAAAAAAAAAAAGCCTTGATGCCCCATCAAGGCTTTTCCTGTGCTTTATTGTCACCCTAAACTCTCAGCGCAACTGTGCCCAGTAGCCCGAGGAAACATCTAGTGTGTCTAATCTCTGTTCTGAGGCAGTGCAGAAGATATTTTAGTCCTTTAGTGCTCAGAGCACCAGAGAGCCCAAGCTTTGGCTGTTGGTGTTCTTGATTTGAAGAATATTTTGTGTCTGTGTCTGTGTGTGCGCGCGTCCCACAGGGTCCCATGTGTGACCTGTTGTGGTCAGATCCTGATGACCGCGGCGGTTGGGGCATCTCTCCCCGTGGCGCCGGCTACACCTTCGGCCAAGACATCTCTGAAACCTTCAACCATGCCAACGGGCTCACGCTGGTGTCCCGCGCCCATCAGCTGGTCATGGAGGTACGCCACGACCCCGGTCGCCGTCCGTCTCGCGCCATGTGTCACCACCACAGACGTGTGCTTGTAAACCCCACCATGGGGGAGCCAGGGTTACTAATTTAGATGTGAGGGAAGAGCAGCTGATCCCAGTAGTTGAACTCTGGTGACCATGATGATGATGATGATGATGATGATGATGGTGGGATGGGTCACCATGGTTTTACATCATGTCCCCCTAAGTGGCTGAAATGTACTCTTTGTAAGTCGCTTTGGATAAAAGCGTCTGCTAAATGCCCTAAATGTAAATGTAAATGAAATGATAGTGCACTAACTTTGAATAACGTAGTCTTGAGCCTTGTAAGCAAAGAAGTTGAGGAGAGTGCTTGACAGAAAGGCTATATAACAGCAAAAACCACAAAAAAAGACAACAATGACTCGAGGCAAAAGGAACGAAAGTGAACGTGGACATTTGTGAACTCTCATGGCTGCTCGTGACATGGCAAACAGCATTCAGCAACAGTTTAGTTTTGGCCGATGCCTTTCTTTGTAAAATAACTTAACACCAAATAACCAAACAAAAGAGGCCCATTCAGTCTTTCTTTTTTTGTGTGTGCGTGTCTTATTTAATACAGTGATGGTGCCTTTTTAAACGTCTTGTTGTTTATGTGGGTGGTTGTTTGAGACAGACTCATGTTGAAAGATCAAAGGAGTAACAGGACTGTTTCTCTCCTCTAGGGTTACAACTGGGGCCATGACAAGAACGTGGTGACCATCTTCAGTGCTCCAAACTACTGCTATCGCTGTGGAAACCAGGCGGCCATCATGGAACTGGATGACACTCTCAAATACTCTTTGTAAGTAGTCACCTGGTTAAGAGGGACGCGAAGGGTGTAGCGTTTCACTGACGGGGCCGAACACTGTTAAGTAAACTAAACCACCGCAGTTAACTTATTACCCTCTTTTCTTTTGCATCTTAACATGGACTGCTATGGATGGTAGCGTTGGGATTTACACTAGCCGGGGGCCCATTAAGATACAGTTGATATACAAAACTGTTAACCATACTGTGTTAATGCAACAAAAGGGTACTAGTATTAATGCGGAACTAGCAAGACATTGTTTACGGGAGGCACTGTAACCAGTAAAACAAGTCTTTTCAACTGACCGAAGTGAGAAGAGGATGTAACTAGTCAATCTAATGGACTCGAAGGTGTTTCACCTTCTTCTGACAAATGTACTTATCGTAAGTCGCTTTGGACAAAAGCGTCTGCTAAATGCCCTTAAATGTAAATGTAACGGCGATCCTTCTCGACTTTTCAGCCTGCAGTTTGACCCGGCTCCTCGCCGCGGTGAGCCCCACGTGACCAGACGCACTCCAGACTACTTCCTGTGAATGTCCAAAATCATCCCTGTCAGTCATCCATTAAGCCCCACCCCGTACAGAGAAAAAAATGGAAGCAGTACCAGGGAGAATAGAAACGAATGATTGGCTGAAAAACGGATGACATAAAAACGGATGACGTAAAAGTATCTTAAAGAGCCAGGGCCCCCTTGTGTTCTGAATCTGCTGTCATGACGCTGTGCTTCAGAGAAAAAAAAAGACAAGACACACTTACGATCTGTTGAGCTATGTTGTTTTTATTTAGTTTAATACATGTTAGAAAATGATGAGATGATACAACTATCAACGTGGACCAAATGTGCCATATTCGACTCCTTTTACAACATGTACACCGTGCAAAGTTTATTTTCTTTTTGTTTTCTTTAGACCAGCCGTATAACCCTACCTCCCCTAGTCACTGCTACATCACATCCTCTCATGGCATATGTGCTTTTTTCTGTTGCAAGATGATAAAAGAAAATACAAAGACAAAAAAAACCTCCTTTTGAAACCTGATGCTTAAAGTAGTTCAGCTGTCTGGCCAGCGCTGGTATATTACTGTAATTTGAATAAACGACGGACGTATGAATAAAATTTCCTGTTGACAAACTACTCTGCCGTTGATTGTGTTCTTTGGTTTTAATTGTGACGCGACATGACAAACGGAGGAACCCAATATAGAACGTAGGAGGGGAACCAGGCTAGGCACAGTGAACGACAAACTCAGGGAAATGTATTTTTTCTTGGTGCCTGCTGCGTTTGGTTCAAGTCCCAAAAAGTTATCGATTTCCTTTTCATTCTTGTGTTTAAATGACTCCATATCGAGTCTAATCAATCATATCCAGTGGAAAAAACGAAATTGCTTTTCATACTTTGTGTAAGGTCAGTATTGGATTCGTTTTTTTTTTGTTTTTTTTACAAAGTCAAGATATTTGAACGTGAATGGACGAATTCGGTTTATCGATAATGTATTATTTTGACGGACTACCATTCAACTAACTTTTGTAGTCAAGCGTGACACATCGCGGGACTTTACGGTAATCGCGCTGAACAGCGTCCATGTTGTTTGCACCCACGTGACGTGATTTTGGCATAAGTCCATGGATGTTGGCCTACCATGGATGGATTATTAGAAACTACTGGCCTACTAGCGTGTAAGTACCTATGATACAATACACGCACCATTAAATTATCTGGTGATCGGTTTCTTCTTGACAACCTACACGTAGTGTGATATTTCAAGATGCTAGCTATTCCTCTGTCAACATTAACGTATATATTCGAAAACATCCATGGTAGCATCTATTTCATTCTGTGTGATGCGGAATGAGTTCTCTCTTAAAGTTATACTATTCACCGTATGTATGCTTTGTTCTATTTGCCGGGACTTGCTAAATAGGTAGCGATTCCACGACATTTGGCGGCATCTCATTTCCGCAGAAAGCATCGAACAGCTAGTCCCTTTGGTGTTCTGTTAATGTCAACAAAACAGGTGAACACCCACTTCCATTAGGCTACTACCGTCTGATTTCCCAAATGACCCTTAAGCACAATCTACAAGACAATGTTATGATAATACCTCTGTTGTTATAACCTTTGAGTCCAACCCATCTACGCGAGCACTCGCCTTTGAGTCCTTTGCTGTTCCTTACTACAGTGTGTGTAATACAACCCCTGATATGGTGACCACTGAGCTGCGTATGTTTGCTTTAAGACCCGGCACAACCCCAATGGATACAGCGAAGGGAGCATTTTGAAACGATTTTTCATTGCTCCAGCCAAGATAATTCCCTGTAAGCACAGCACAGAGCGGCAATGATTTAGGTCAAAGGAAACGATTACAACTCATGCATTTTTACATCTGTTCTTTTAGCGTCATGAAGAAGAGACGGGGATTCTCTGTGTCCTCCTGACCCCAAGTGGTGCACATGGAGGATGTGGTTTTACATTATAAGCCCAGAGACGCTGGTCAACTGAGCGGCCTGATATGGCGGGCAGAGACTGCGCTGGAGCCATTTACCTGCCGGGTCTTGCCAACCTTTACACCCTGGTTTCCCTCCACTGGTGACCGGCTGTTACCCATCCGACCCGCCAAACCTGCTCCACCAGCCCATGGTCAGTGTGTTTGTTATACGGGCGACCGCATCATTGTAGTGCTGGTAAATTTTCAGCAAGGGATATGTCACAGCTGTAAACCATGCGTTTTTTCTTCTTATTCCTTGCTTCTTTGATTCACGTTTGTGTGTTTGGATTCTAGCCGTGACTCAGAAGACCCAAGAAGACCACCAAACCCCCCAGAATTCTAACCACTTGACAAACACAGTAGGTTCTGGTGACCGAACCTCCAGGGCGGATACGACCGCTCATCCGGAACACGATCCCAAACAAGACCCTCAATCGCTGACTCTAGCAAACAGGCCTCACGAGGCCGACCAACTACAAAGGCCCGCCTGTGCCGTTGCCATTACCGACGCCAGGCCCGACGATCAGACCGCGGCGTCCCGCAGCAACGCCACCCCCAGCCCCCGGCCGCCTCAAGGGGAACCAGGCAACCAGAAAGATGTCTCACACATTCCCAAAACCCCTCGCACTCCCTGGC
>OMKQ01068981.1:0-12672 GCA_900302335.1 Phycis phycis | reverse complement strand
GGGGGGGGGGGGGGGGAGCAAAAACACACAGGGCATAGTCACATTCTAAATTTAAGCATCATTGATACTTACATACTGCAATGTTGCAACAGTAGATTACATTGTCTTTAATATTCTCACGTCAACATATTGACATGCACAAACGTAAATATAAATGCTACCAAGCAATTCTGTAGACTAGCCATTGATAAACAGACATTTGGAACTAAAAACAATAATACACACACACACACACACAAAATAGCTGCACTATCTATCAGTGAATAAATTATCAAATATAAGGTACACACAAACACAACACACATACAAACCTGTAGATCACTCCCTGACACCACATGACTTTCGTCAGCTCCCCAGGAAAGTCTTGGTCCGGACATTCTTCACCATGGTCCAGGGGGCACTTCACCTTCCACCTGGCACACATGATGAGCATATTCCAAAGAACTGAAACTACGAATACAACAAGAGTTACTGCTGTTACTAATATATATTTCATGATGTTACTTACTGAAATGTACAGCCATGCAACATTTTGTCCCTGTTCATAGGGATATGTTAATATGTTATGTAAACATGTACTTCTTTTATTGTATTGCAACAATGCAACCAGTGGCCAGCTCCGTCACAGAGATTTTGTAAATATATTTCTGATATTCTTTATTCCATTACTCCTCCAACCCTGATAGCCAGTTGTATATGTATACATCTAGCGTGTTATTGTGCTGTCTATTCGGAATTAAAGAAGGTGGCGAGCAAAAGAGAGGGAGGCCCCCCAAACAACATGGCGCTGGACAACTGCGAGCAACCTACAACAAATGCTCACAGATGCATTACACCAACAGAGCCAGGGGGAACTGTTGAGAAGACGGCCAGAGACGGACGAAAATGGAGGGACTTTGTTGAGCGAGTGAGTGAAAACAGAGCGCCGGACCTGTGCTGGTGAGGCGAGGGGCATCGGAGGGGCAGCGCCTCAGGGATGGGCCACCGCCTGTCCTCGCCGTCCGACGTTTCCGTCACGACGTTCTCCCCTCCGCCCGCCTCTTGATCCGCGGGAGTCGCCCCCCCACGCTGCGTAGCGCGGCAGTGGCGTGCGACAGAGAGAGGGTACCGCCACATGGGGGCAACAGAGCAGCAGGAGTGATGCTGGACCACCGCCGTGGTACACTGGTACATTTCCTCTGACTTGGACAGGAACAATACAATCGGTTTGGAGGAGAGGCTGGTCAAAGGTCACGGAAAGAACTGAGTGTGTTCACCACATCGATGGCCAGGGTTAGTGTTGTTGGTGCAAAGCTTTACCTTGGGCTGGGAAGGGCTGCAGCCGTTACTCCGAGGAGAACATGACCTTGGTCTGCTCATTTTCATTCTTGTTGTATCCTTTGGTTTATCGACATGACCACCGATTCTCTGAAGACAGTCCCGCTGGTCCGTGTGACAGGACGGTTCGCTCTTCGCCGTCTGGTCCCGTTGTGGAATCCCTGGACCGGCTGCAGGGTCTTTGCTGTGTGTGTTATGCATCGCAGTGGGTTGACTGATGCTGCATAGAAACTCAACCAGGAAGTCCTCTCCTGAAGAGGACAAGGTGAGGGTGGCTCTCCCCTCCAGAGACTTTATCATGGTGTCACCACCGGGTCCATGCTCTGCGTCACAGGAGGAGATGCGGGGCCAGTCTGCTTCAGAGTCAACACTAAGGAAAGGCTGCCAAAAATAGAAGTGTAAACCTACAAATAACCAGTGTTAACGTCATGATTTGAATAGGGAGGGAGGGGGGATTCACAGAATGACTCACCTTTTTATCAACAGGTGGAATAAGTTCATATGGAAGATATGGCCTAGTTGCGTATTTATTCCTGAACACCAATGCACCTTGCAGTAGTTCCTACAAAATAATATCACATTATACCGTACAGTATATAAGCAAGTACTGTATTTAGATATACCTGTAGCATACTAACCTTATGGGCAAGATCAACAAATTTATATAATAAATTAGGATATAATTATAGATTCAGTACTTTGTAGGTGCTGATGGCGAATCGTGTCCTCTGTCGAACTTGTTCAGACGCCTGCAAAGCATGAACGGAGGGATCGGGGGATTTCACCATCAGAAATTCAGAACCGCAGGGTGAAATGTTCAATGTTGATCCGTCACAGTATCTAACATATATCGACTCATCTTGATACATGATCATCAAACTGACATTTATGTTTGTTGTCATCATAAAAATGTCGGTAAAGACTAAATGAGTTGAGCTCTGATGATCGACAGTTGTTATTGTTGTCGTCATAAGGACGAGACGACTTTCTGGCGCGTATTTCCCAGGAAGTAGAAACGCTGAACGCTTAGATCGATCAAGGGTGATGCTGAGCCAATGTTCAGATTATATAAGTGTATAATGTATAGCGGTGGATAGGTTAGACATGGTTTGGCTTAGGGATGGGGGTTCGTGTGCCAAAAATATGACCTGAGCAGAAATCGCAGGATTTTAGCCCAGTATAGTTGCAATCATATCTCCATAGCAACCAACCATGAAACTACGGTATCCTAAAAGTGGAAAACCTAATAGTCGCAAAAAGATTGCTGTAGAAAGGCAAACGTATGTTGTTCTTGTCCACATTATGAATAGAACATCCATACTTCCTTAACCTTTCATACCACTCAAACCTTTCATAACCTTTCTGGGATAACTGGTCAGCAATGAAATTAATTAAAGGTGAGCATAGTTAGACACCTGAACAAAGATGTGGTAGTAGGTACTATAAAGGCCTACCCTTATCAATTGATCATCCACAATCAATGAATCCTGCGATTAATTTGTATGCTTACTGTCACCATAATGGCAGTTATCTAATCATTCAAACATAGCATGCTGTTTATGCCAATGGCAGATACTGTGAGAAAAGAGCATCGATTGACAGACAATTCTCCCTGGTGATGTGAAAACATTGTGTCTAAACTTTTCTTTTAATATTTAAAACCACAAAAGCAGAAAATGGGTACTGATGTGATCAAAAAAAATTTTTATTTTAAGATGAGCTGCAAAATGACAGTTTCAATTCATGAATGCTCACCCTATCAAAATAAGTATTTGGTTTCAATGGGGAATCTGCTCAAAGATAAACCAATTTATTATTCTAAAAAGAGACAACGGCAATTCAACTTACATTTCAAATAGGGATATTTAACCAATGACTAATATTCAATACTGTACTCTACACAGTACAATACTGTAAATTGTGCTCAACACAATAATTGCATAAAGCTCATAATAACATTATCAGTCAAAGAGTTATATGCATAAAAGATGTATTTGACTGTTTCCTCTTCTTCTTCACAGTTTCACAGTTTATGAAGATAAACGTGAGTGAGGGGAAACCCCGGCATATTCACTCTGGTCAGTCCATGGAGAGAGGCAGTAAGAAGGGTATGAGTAGATATTGGACCCTAAGTGGGCCGCACCACCAAGCCCTACTGGGGCTTGGTGGTATAGCGGCTGGGAGTGAGGTGTCCTCATTCTTTCTGGTAGAAAAGCTTGGAGCGGTGGTGGTTGGGACAGAGAGTCTCTGCCTGCCCTGCCATAGCCTGGAAAGAGGTAGGATGGAGGAGGCTGGCTGCCACCGTAAATCGACCGAGGCTGGATCGTAGGAAACAGCTTTGATTTGTCCCTCCTCTCAGACGTCTGACAGAACCAAGGCGGCAGTTGATGTATCTTCTTTACCGAGTGGTCGTGCTGTTGCCCAGCTGGGTAGATTTTATAACCACACTGGAAAGGAGTTGGTTTAAGGGGTTGTACAGGTTTTGGAATGACTTTGGTGAAACTCGAGGTAGGTACTGGAGGCCAGTTTGTGTTAATTGCCAAAAACGATGGAGATGGCGACTTTAGGCACATGTGAGCGGAATCTCTTCCACTTCCCCTTTGGACCACTTTCCACACAGAGTCTTTGTTCTCGGTTTGGATGGAGTCCGTTTTCAGCATTTGGGTGACAGGGAAAGAAATGTCTTGTCCTTTGGAGATCGCGCCACAAGTAAACGACCTGTCGTCGGCAACGTAGCGACACTTGTCGCTGACCAGCGCCACATAGCTTGGTAGCGCTTCTGCATTGGGTTCGGTCTTCCCCCCGATGGCGGTCAGCGGGTCCTCCGAGGAGAGGGAGGAGTGAGGGGAGGAGCTGCGGGACGACGACGTGGACACCGGCCCCGGAGAGTCCTCGACGGACTCGGACGACTTGGGGGCGGGAAACGACGTCGCCTGAGGCTGGGGGCAGTGGATGACGGTGGGCCTGTCTTTATCATCGTCCTGGGGGCGCGAAGGCTTGCAGAGGCTGGCCTGGGCCACCCTCTTCTTCTTCTCCAGGGGAGAGAGGCCCGTCCCCGAAGAGGCCACCGCGCAATCGATTGACGGTTGCGACAGGGGGAGTGGGACGTGGAGCGCCCTGGGGCCGTCGTACACCGCGGCGAGGATGTCGATGGGCTCCGTGCTTTTCGGCGGGCCACTCGGCGGGGGTCTGGCGACGGGCCACAGGGTCGCGTACGCCTGAGCGCCCGCCTCGCTTTGCTCCGCGGCGCCTGCCCTCCTCCGAGCCTGGTGGTGGTCGGTAAAACACGTGTTATTTTTCAGATATCAACGCTTAACAGTTCGACAGTTGACCGCCACCGTCGTTTCCCTCGTTTACCTCGAGGAGCTCTTTTTCCATGCGGACAGTCTTCCTCTTCCCTCGCTCTTTGCCGGCCTTCTCCACGTTCCTCCGGTACTGCTTGCGAGGCTTCCCTGCCGGCAGAGGCTTGTCTGCCTCTCCTCTCAGGTGTCTGTCGAACGGCAGCACCAGCCTGCCACGCACACACCAGATTGATTTTGGTTTTGTTTATTTGTTTGGTATTATAGTAATTGAACCAATATTTCTATGGCAATATGTAGCACTTTTCAAGGCACTCCAATCACTTTACACAACGATTGTGTGGATGTTTGTGTGTGTGTGTGTGTGTGTGTGTGTGTGTGTGTGTGTGTGTGTGTGTGTGTGTGCGAGAGAGAGAGAGAGAGACCTTACCTCTCATAATGCCTGCGGGTACAGGTGGCTGCGCTGGTACTGCCGGGACTCCCTCCGAGGTCATCGTAGACGCTCTTCCACAGGCGGCGTGCGGTCACCTGTTGATGAAGATGAGGTGAGGTGAGAAACATTTTCAGTCATCAGTCATCAGGTAAAGGGAAAGATACAGTGGATCAAAATGTTAAAATGCACCTTTGTTAAAGCAAAAACCAACATGCCAAAATCTTTGTCCCGATTATTTGAACTTTGAACTTGAACTTTGAATTTGAACTTTGCCACCGACTGAGAGAAAATGTGACATATAGGCCTTTTTCAGCCTGATAGGCAAAATGAAATAATAACATATCTACTCACTGAGTCATAACCTCCAAGATTCCCAACAGCTTGAAATATCCTCCAGAGATTGACTGCAGGAAGATAACAAAAAACATTGCATTGTAATTATGCAACGCTTCATAATTTCCTTATGCAAGTCCTTCATACCATACCATATACTGTATATTATTTCAAATGGGAAATTACAGTTAAAAGTAGGACCAGGGCAAAGCAGTGAGGGAATGGGGGGAACTCACTCTGCTTGAAGCCCAAGTGTGGGATCCTCTCTATGGGTGTTCCTCTCTCCTTCATGAAACTGTGCAGGTTCGACACGAAGGACTTCTCCTCCATCTCTCCACCTTTGTCTTGCCTGGTGCTACCTTCACATGGAGCGCTGGATTCAGCCATCGTCAACCTCGAGGCATCCTGGATTCAAAACCAACTTGGGCGTTAGCACATCCTACTGTGAAATCAAAACTGCATCCTGACCAAAGACGAAAAAAAGCTGTTTAGAATACAATTTGAGTCCATGTGTGGCGTGAAACGGTGAACAAGTGAGACGCTGTCTGCGCATGAGAAACAAATCCTGAAATGAAACATCTAAAGGGTTTGTTTGCCTTGCACAGACAGACTCTCAATAGATAACCACTGTGCATCCTGTCTGACGAGAGGAAACGTGCTTGTGGGTTGAATTTGGTTTTAATTTTGTACAGATCCATCAAGTCTTTGTTACATAAAAGGGTTGTAATGAAATGATGCTGCTGCAAATATTAAGCTGTTGACAGAAGTGCTTTTGAATGCTACACATATGCAATAGTATATCTATAATTATCTCTTATCTATATATCTCTATCACACATCAGTGTGTGTTTGTATTTGTGTGTATGTGTGTGTGCATGTGCATGATGAATTTGATACATTTTCATAAGCGTGTGTGTTTGGGGTTTTATGGAGAAGAACATCTGGGAAACACACAGTAGTCCATCAAACCGCAGTGTTGATATTTCAGTTAGAATTACCACATTTTAGAGGCCTATTTGTTCCTGCGAGACCCTGTGAAATAAAACACTCATGAATGGTTTCATATTGAATCAAGTTCCTCTTGCCGGTCACCGGTTCCCAGAAGTGTGCGTCTTGGGTGAGTAATAGTGAAGGTGCAGTCGTCTGAGTCATTATTGAGCTATAGCTCTTCCATGTATTTGTCCAGGACTGTATGTCGTATAACAGCAAGGGACTACAGTTTTCACTGTGATGCAAGCCACAATTCCTATGTTGGATTTGCTGTGTCTGCATTTTCACAATAAAGGGAAAATGTACATGATGTACATTATAATGTATACTGAATCAAAGCTATTATCGCCGATCTTTAGATTTTATTGAATTTGATCATTGTTTTAATGTCCATGTTTCATGAATGCAATGGTGCTTTGGTCAATGTAAAAATATGATGGTCTTTGTGGATTATGAACAAAATAACATACACTACTTTATTTATGAATGCATATACAATTTCTATTGATGCATTATATATATCATTTTATTTTTAATAATCGATATGATTTTGTAGTATTCTACATTCAAGTTGTGGCAACTTAGCCAGCAGATCTCAGCTCACCAAATAACCGCTTGTATAGCAATGCAAGGTTAAACAAAAAACTGTCAAAATGTTTACTTCCACACGTATGTAGTCATTTGTGAACTGAAACAGGAGGTTAAAATCGTTCTACGTGTGAAAAGGCTACAGGAAATGATTCAGGCGCTTACAGTAACCTGCCTGCATATCATATGAGTGAACGTCTCTTTTGAATAAGTTGTTTTTGTTGTTGCTATGTTATAGTTTTTTGTGGGCGATGTTGTTGTCAATATACTTAAATTGTGTTAATAGATCACATGTGTTTAATCATGTATGTATGTATATATATATTATATTTATGTAATCAGACTAAATGATGTAATCAACAGGCCATCTGTAACCACAAAACCCACCAGCCTTTTTCAAGATGATTCAGCTTTGGAAATTCGATAGATTTGAAAGATCTAACTCGCAATTTCTCACTTTAAATTGCCTGGGGGATTCTGGGACACTTTGTGTTTCTGTGTGTAATAACGAAATTGTTGTGGTGTGGGGTTTGTTATCATTCCACTCTCAGTATCTTTTCAGTCTGATCTCATCAACATGTATGAACAGTTTCTGACAAAATGCAACTGACGATGAAATTTGTCAGGGACTCCAACTAACCACCAAGGGCTGCTCAACACGTCATTAGGGCTTTTTATAAGTCATCTGAGCATACCTGGTTTACAGCCTTGCTATGTCCCTCATTGGCTGGCTCCTGTGACACATCACTCTGCAGCTCTTCAGATTCTGGACATGAGATATAAACATAAGACTTATGTATATACTGTATATATATATAACAATATAGCTACAAAAGAGCATCAGAACTCTATTCAAACTACTGTAGCTTACTTGCTTAGCAGTTTGAAGTTACAAAGATATCATTGTTATTCTATTTGGCATAGGAGCACAAGTATTCATCACTTCTGTTTAATGACAATTACAATTGCAGGCAATATCGATCTGTCATGATGATAAATATTGAACCACACCATCAACTGATTCAAAACCACGGGTAACAAAACCACTTCCTGCTATCGAGCCTACCTGCACTTATGTGTTACCACACAACGGAAGACATTTAATTCACTTTTCACACAAACATGCACATTTAGATTCTTCTTTTCGATCCATTCACTTGTCACCCACCCACCCATAATTTCTTAAGAAGTAAGAAACTATTTTGTTCAGAGTGACACAAAGAGAGCTTTCAACATAACAAGGTTAAGGGTATTCAGCATGAAAGGTCAAATGTTGCAGTTCCCAAAATAAATAGAATAATAAGCAAGTGTACCCAATAGTTCTCAACACACCATCTGCAGTGATATCATTTGTCAGTGAAACCAATGTGCTTCTCCTTTGAATATGCTTGTTTCCTGTGCTGTGGCTTGAACCTTCAATTCTGCTTTCAATAGTACACAACTTCTCCATTTCAGGAATTAATGCAATGCTTAGCAATGCTTTATATATTACTGTAATAATATTACAATTTAACATTTTGCAGACCCACCTACCCAGAGGCTCACAGGAGAGTAACAGTTCAATGTCAAGGTGCAAACAAGAGATCTTTGTTTAATTTTTAACATAACATAAGGTAGGTAACAATACAAAATTGAAATCATGTATTGAAATACTCATCATCAGTGATCATTTTAGCAATAATAGGAACAAGTATAGCACATGGAATGTGATAACAAAAAGAGAATTCTTACCCATTTCAAAAATGACTGCTCGCCTCACGTCTCACTGTCATTAAATTGTCCACAGCAATTCATGCACCTCCCCGTCAACTTCTGACCACAATATAGGAAGTTGTGTCACCACAGCTGACTCCATTGGTTGATACAAAAAAACAAAGCATGCAAGCATGTCTCGTAGGTTGGGCTAATGTATTTAAATGATCTCTTCAACGTTTCCCATGCATTTAAATTGCTTTCATCTTTAATGCCTGAAGGTAAAAACTGAATGTTCTGATTCATGAACCTTTATTTGTGCAAACTATGTATTTGTTTATTGAAGTAGTGTAGAACGTTTGATGTCTAATTACATTTAATATGATCCTTGAGTTTAGCATTAGGTTACATGCCATAGAGTGCCTTTTCGAAATTAAACACAAATACTTTGCACCTCTGTGTTTTCCATTTTATATTTAGGTTATTATACCATAGTCTAAACCCTAGATACTCAGACCTCTACACTAAGATATTACTGGTACCGAAACACTAATAAGATGCATGGGCTTATAGCTAGAATTTGAGCGGAGAGAATGTCAATTATAGTCTGACATGGCGAGGACGTTCAACTCGAGGAACAGTGTCCGACCCTCGACTCGACGTAAAAACAACAGTCAAAAATTCATTGAAAGTCTTATTTTCTCAATGTATTTCTTGATGTTTAATGGGTGGTCAGTGAGGGCCAAGAATTGCCTAAATGCTATCGTGAAAGTCTGCCCCCAAGACAATTGGAGCCCGGCTCAGAGATGGGCACGCGCGCCATGGGAGAAACAAGTGGCCCACAATGCAACAGTAACGATCAGCCCCGTCTGACCGTGTTCTGCCCCGTGGAGTCACTGCAATGCCCTCAGGCCCGCGTCACGAGGCGCCGCTGGGGAGAGCAAACGCGCCGCACTAAATCGCCATTCGTTCCGCCGGCAGGCTCTGAAACGCCGACAGTGTAGACATTTGAAATGGCTGTTAAAGTCCTTAAAAAACGCAAATTGTTTGATTTGATTTACTGCCGCTCGTTTTCCCTTTTTTGACGTATGTGTGTTGATCTGTTGCCGCTTGACACACACAACTAACATATTGCCTTCGAGGTTGCACGTCGTGTTGTATGGACGGGGTGTGCAGCAAGTGAATTGCCCTTCTTGGGATCAATAAAGCAGTTTAGCCTGAACTGAACATGATTTATATTGAATGTGGCGTGTATCTCACTTATCTATGTATTTCCATAAACTCAACATAGGCCTACGTAGATATATAATTTTATTCTGCACAGGTCCATCTGATTAGAATATGGACGGACACTCCCGAGGTACGATTATTCAAGGCTGTACTTCATTTATTACACGTAGCTCGTGTTTGTGGTGAGTAATGTTGGGTCAATATTGATGACTTACAGCTAAACCGACGAGTGCAGGTTGTTGAGTGAGACGCACCGCTGGTCTTAACTAGGACAGCGGCGTGTTCTCAGAAGCTGCGCACTTCCTCAACGCCCTTTGATGTTGAAATGGGGATGCCCTGTTCTTTTATCCGTTACTGATAGAGCATTATACATTCGACATGACTGTGATGGGCATGTGTCTCAAAGCTGTTCTTATCTTAGAGGACTTTTTTTTTTTAAGGGCTTGTTTTTTTTTTTTTTCCAAATCAAGTAATGTTGTTATTAGTGTGAAACGTGATAACACTTATCACAATGAACAATTGCTGCAGTGAAGTAGCTCGAACTGCATTTTCAATTCTGCTAAAATGTTACTTTGGAAAGAAAAACCACAAAAGAAATTCCCTGCTAATAATATCTGATTGTCGTTATACAAATGGCTGAGATCAGAAAGTGTTTCTGTGTTTCTGAACAGAGCAACTTTTCTTACAATCAGAAAATAACGTTCTGGAACATTATATATAATAATATATAAATTGGGTATATATAATTAGCGTAAACCTTCCTGGTAAAGGTTAAGCCTAGTATTTGCATTAGGGAATATTGTAGAGCCTCTAAATAGGGCAATGGGTGAACTTGCAAATTCACTTAGCCTGATGACCGCAAGAAAAAATGTGGATCTGATTTAAAAAATATATGATCAGACCAGTTACGCCTAGATCCTGTCGAGTACACTATATTTGGTCGACAAGAATGAAGCGCACTGTGGCGCTGACAAAATGAGTCGTGTAAAGGAAGTGGGGAATAAAAGCGAAATTATTTGACGTGAAATCGAAACCAAGGTGAAAACCCAAATCGTTAGCGTTGTGGCTTAATTCCAGGAAACTGATTGTAAAGCACCCTGCTGCATATGTAGCATTGTGCAGGGTTTGTCCGTACATGTGTGAAGTACACGTTTCAAAAGAACACCGAGACTTTCACTTATTTTATTATGAAGAATGTTTTTGCATTACAATATACTCTGGAAAAAAATAAGAATGCAGGTGAATCATGCCCTTTTAGACAAATTATCTTTTGTCAAATTTGTATTTGTGTATTTGTTTTTCAATTGGTTGTAGTTGAGTGTGTGCATTTAAATATAATTTGACACACTTAAATTCCACTGAAAATGTAACAAAGGATACCACTTCATTTAAATCACATCACTCACGGCACTCTCAGGTGCAACAGTTGACCTGAGTTGAGCCCCAAGCTACAGGAAATAAAATAGACAAATGGTTGATCTTTGATATGTATCAAAAAAAAAAAAGAAGGCAGCGACCGCTGGAAACAAACCACCTCATAATCAAAAAAAAAAAAAAAAGGGACGATATATTTCAACCATGTCAACCGCTAAACAGCGGCGTGTGAGCCTGGTCACAGCCACCGTGATGGACACCGTCTCATGAGCTGACACCGCAAACCAGTAGCTCGCCGTTGTTTTTGCAATTCACGTAAGATTCGAGCTCAGTAAAGACCATCTTCACCAAAAACAGTAAGAAAAGTTAAATAGTCTTTCAGGGAAGAAAGGCCAACAGAAGGCAAGGAGATTACGCTGTAGCAGGTGCAATGGTTTTAAGACGTTGTATTTCTAAGTGCAGTTGCTACCGTAAAACTAAACCCAAATTAAAATTAATTCACACCAGGAATGTCAACTACAAGTGTGTGATTAATTCTGCAAATGGAATTTAAAAGTCATGTGAACAATGGCTGACATTTTACTGAATCACAATTACAGGTTAAGGACAACAGGTTGGTGAGGGCAGGAGGGACAGGGAAACATCCCCAGACTATTCCATCCATGGTTTACAACAATGACGTTACAACAGACTTTTTTTTTTTTGTTCTCGAGGAATATTAAGTTCAAAAATCTGGCCCCATGATTATTACCTCTCAACGAACCATTCATCATTAATCAATAATGTGGATGATCCCGTTTTTTTTTTTCCCTCAACTGATTCTGAACTGGTTCCGGCCCACTAGGAGCAGGATGTGGCTTGCTGCGCGGTTCCCCCTACAGCACGGTTCCACTGGGTCTTGGGTTCTGGGCAAAGTGCTGATCTAGTGGGCGCCGACCGGGACCCGGGCTCACACCATCTCCACGTAGTTGGCGGGGAACATTCCAAAATGGCCGTCTGGACCGTAGCCGCGCCACCAACCCTCGTCGATCATCTCGATCCCGGTGATGATGTCGTCGGGGTCGAACGAGATCTCCGTGTCATCGGCTTGAAGGGAACAGGGGGAAAAGGGCGTTCCCGTCAGCGCTGCCGCCATTGTTGTCCAGGGTTACACTTCACGGCACACAACAAAGCTTTCACTTTCACAGCAACCGTCGGTTTGGGTCAGACTAGCTCAATTAGCATTTCGTGATTCTTCCAAAAAACCCCGAACTGCACAGCTGAAATCTGGAAAAACTGAAATCTGACACATAATAAGAGACACAGTGAACGCAATCCTGTGCACACACACCGGCCTGGTAATCATACAGCGCTCTGGCACTGACAGCCCTGTCTGCGGACTCCTCAGGGGTCGCCTCGCAGTGGTCGGTCTCCTCC
>OMKQ01068977.1:0-12269 GCA_900302335.1 Phycis phycis | reverse complement strand
CATCAAGGCCACGTCTGCCGCCGAGCACGACGTTGTGCGTCTCTATGACTACCACCTGAGCAAGCGCGTGGCGTCGCTGCAGAGCGAGGGAGGCGCTCTCTCCCTGCAGAACTCGCAGTGTTCCTCCGTAGACGCCGGCTGCAGCACCGGCAGCAGCAGCTGCTGCGCCACGCCGGTGGACTCCCCGCTCTGCGCAGAAGGGACGCTGCCCCCCGAGGACAAGATGTACGGAGCCCCGGGGCAGGGGACGGCTGTGGACCCCCTGCTGAGGAAGATCCAGGCGGCCGAGCCTGGCTTCGGGACCCTGAGGGAGGGCAGCCATCGGGTGCCCAAGATAAAAGAAACCACAGGTAAAACTAGACTGAGGTTGTTTGCTTTTGTTTACGCATGTCTTCATAATCATTATTACAAGAAACTTGCACAACACTGCAGTTACATTTCTGCTTTTATTGTGTACAACGCTGCATGGACAGAGATGGTGAATTTAGTCTGCGCTCATTTGTCCCTCACGGTGTCCAGTTATAGAGATGCTTAACAGTTGTCTTTGTTTTCTACTACCCCTAGTGTAGCTTGCACACAACTGAAGCAGGATTGGGAAGAAGAGCCCTCCTCAGCTCTCTGTAATGACACAATTGAAGGCACCACCACCTCCACCGCCACGTCACCACCGCCATTAAAGAGTAGCACAGATTCAACTGGGCATTTACTGGGCCTGCGTTCTTCCTCTAACATATCCCCACGTGAGCCTAGCACAGGCAGCCTCAGGAAACCACGGAGCGACGGCAAGTTGAGGAGAAGCTGGAGCAACATGACACCCCCAGGAGTCAGGAGCTTCGATGCGCTGCTGGAGAAGACCAAAGCCACGTTCACAGGGAAGAGCGGCGGCCCGGACGTCCCTCCTCCAGCGCCACCAAAGCAACAGAGGAGATTCTCCGCCAAAACGTTACCCAAGAGCTGGTCCCAAAAGTCTGTGGACTCGGTCAACTCTTCAGGCAGGAAGCTCCTGCGGGGGGCCTCTGTTCTGCTTCCCACGTCCGCCGTGCCGAGGCTGAAGACGGGCGCGTGGCGGTGTCGTGCTCCGTTCAGCCACTGCTTCCTAAGTGACCACGTCAACAACGATGGAGACCCTGAGGACAGAACAGTCCAGTACCCTTTTCCTCCATTGGCTGTGAGCCAGAAGCAACGGCAAATCACAAAGACCATCACTGGTGAAGAACAAACAGCCTCCCTGCGGGCAGATCAGAGAGGCAGTCCACCCGGCGCGGCCCCCTCCGTGAATCAGGATATGAGTCTCAAAGCCAGGCTGGCACGCGTCAGCTCCATGATGGGTAAAACCTACAGTCTGCCCTCTGGGTTTGAAGGCGCCCGTAAGGACGCCCTAGAGATGATCAGTTTGGTGGGCTGGAGTCTCGGCCACTGGTTCGAGTGTGAATGGCGAGAGGTCGGCGAGGAGCACGGGCACCCATGGGAGCATTCTGAAGCACTGCAGGTGCAGGCCAAAGCCCTGAGTGGCGCCTGCAGCCAGATGGCCCGCGAGCACAGCAGTCCTGAGGAGTTACTGCTCACTCTGACGCAAAGCTTCCACACGCTCTGCTGTCTGACGCAGGCTTGCATGTCCCTGGTGGAAGGCCTGCGCGCTGAGTGGCAGCGGCGTGAGGTGGTGGCCCGGGTCGACGAGGTCGTCGTGAACTACGTGTGTCTGCTGCAGGCCGCCGAGGTGGCCTCAGGAGGCACCTGCAATGACCAAAGTGTGAACGCACTGACACATCACTCTGCCGCCATGGCTGTCATCGTCGACAACCTGACGCGCTCATTGAAAACACTGACACACAAAGAACCGGTCGCTCTGTCTCTGTTCTGCTCAGAGTTTTGAGTTAAGCCATACATTGCATACAAGGGTTGAACCCACCGAATTCAACTGCGTCGATAGACTTTGCCTTGTGTATACAGTATTTTATTATGTAAAGTCAAAACAACTCTAATAATCATATTTAAACATTTAATAATAATATAAAGACCTCTATAAAGAATATAAAAATTACCTATAGTACCTAATACCAATGCTACAAGGGATTATTTTATCAATGACCTTTTGGGGCTTTCCATGTAGACAATTAAATATTTTACGTGTTCTTTAAATCAAAAAGCATTTGATCAAGTATAAAGATATCGGGAGCTGTTAAGACAAATCATTGCAAACAATGTGCTTAAAAAATGTGATATTGTTGACTTTCCCATTGATTTCATGAATACTTTGCACATTATCACAGAGTACTTTCCTTGTTTTGTCTGCACCCTCATTAAACATTTAAACTAAGAAAACACAAGACAGTCTTTATTTGGTTGTCATTTATGTTCTTATGTTGCATTGGATGGAAAAGCATTTGATGTGTTATTACATTTATTTAGTTTTTTTACATTTAAATTGCACCACAAGACGCTCTCATAGTGAAAACAAACTCTCTTTACAGTTCAGCTCGGCCATGCTCAGTAACTCACACAATCAATACAGAATACAAATCAGTAAGTCAATGTTGAAGATACAGGCAGACCCACACACCCACAGTAATTTGAGAAGACATTTTCTTCTCAGTAATAGGACATGTATATTCTAGTTTTTCTTTAATTATATTTATGGAAAAACATTCGGGATATTCAATAAGGATTTATGAAGTTAACTTACACTGCAAATCTCCAGCTAAACGAATGCAGACCTGACCAACACATTTACACTAAGAAGGTATTTCCTAAAACACAAACAACCTTTTCTCTGTTTAGTAATAATAAGGAAGTGACCTAACAATCAAGTGCTGCCAGAGACACCTGTTACTTTCACAGCGTGTTCACCGCGCGTTGCCTCGCCACGGCGAGCCACACTGCTGCTGCGTCCGCCACTCAGCGGCTCTGGCACGGTGAAGCGAGGTGTGAAGACCTCTCAGGAGCGATGGACGTGGTGAGTGTTTACCCTTCGCACAACTTTTACACATACCTGTTGCTTTTTGTGGTTGTGTATCACCAGGGTGAGGATTCATTGGTGGGAGTGTGCGTTTTTTTTGTCGTTGTGGATTTGAACAAGCCAGCACAGGCGTGCATCACAGCATGCAAAGCGGCAGGTTCTTATTCTGTTGAACGAGGTGTCTGATTATGTGCAGCAGTTTCTTTTGAAGTCGAGATTCGTCTGAAGAAAACCTGCTGTTGTGTCTCTGAACACCAACCCCCCTCTACCCCATCATCCTCCTCCCCTTTCTCCCAGGAGAGAGGAAGTGTCGTCGTACTGCTGTGTCTCACCCTGATCAGCCTGAGGCCTCTTGGTCTCGGGGCGTCCACACGATGGTACCCCAAAACCCTCCCGTGTGACGTGGGCTTGGCCAGCAACGGCAGCGTGGTCCAGGTGGACTGCACCGAGAGGCGTCTCACGTCCATCCCCAGCGGCATCCCGGGGAACGCCACCAACATCACGCTCACCATCAACCACATTCCCGAGCTGAACGGCACCTCGTTCCGTGGCCTGGAGAACCTCACTGAGATTGACATGCGGTGCAACTGTGTGCCCATGAAGATTGGCCCAAAGGATCGCGTGTGCACCAAGGGCCTGACCATCATGGAGGACGCATTCAGCGACCTGAAGAAGCTGAAGGCGCTGTACCTCGATGGCAATCAGCTTGACGCCATACCTAAGGGCCTGCCTCCAAACCTCATCCTACTGAGTCTGGAAGTGAACCACATCTTCTACATTTCCAAAGAAAACCTCTCGGAGATCACCAACGTGGAGATCATGTACCTGGGTCAGAACTGTTATTTCCGAAACCCATGCAATGTATCCTATAGCATAGAGGCGGGGGCGTTTCTACAGCTTAGCAATTTGACATTGTTATCTGTTAAGTCAAACAATTTGTCTTATATCCCTTCCCTGTTGCCTTCAAGTTTGAAAGAGCTTTATCTCTATAACAACAATATTGAGAAAGTCACAGAAGAAGATTTCAAAAATTTAACTAATTTGAACATTTTGGATATCAGCGGGAACTGTCCGCGCTGTTACAACGCGCCCTTCCCATGTGATCCCTGTGCAAACAACTCTCTTGCGGTACACAAAAATGCATTCCAAACTTTGACCAAACTGAGCATATTACGCATGCACAGCAACTCCCTGAAGAGCGTGCTGCCAGAATGGTTTGAAAATTTAGAACAGCTGAAGGTCCTTGACCTCTCGTCAAATTTTTTGGCAGGGGAAGTAGAGTGCTTTCAATTTCCGAACGCCCTATCCAACCTAGAAGAGCTGGATCTATCATTCAACTACGAGCTGCAGAAATATCCAGACACTTTGAATCTGAACCCCACCTTCTCCCTTCTCAAATCACTCAAAGTGCTCAGGCTTCGGGGCTTTGTGTTCCAAACGCTGACCATAGGAGGCATCAAACCGCTGATGTCTTTACCCAACCTGGAGGTTTTAGATCTGGGCACAAACTTCATTAAAATTGCCAATCTCAGTGTTCTCATGGAGCTGAAAAGCTTTAAAATAATCAATCTGTCGGATAACAAAATATCCTCCCCATCGGAAGGAACGGAGCTGTTTACCTCTGGCGCTGGACACCAGGCCGCGCACTGGTCACCCATGTCTGGTGCTAAACATTTTGAAGGTGAGGGCGTGAGAGAGATACATTATTTCAGGTATGATGAGTATGCACGTAGTTGCAAATACAAAGAGAAAGAGCTTGGGGTTTTCAACTCCTTTGTCAATAAACAGTGCAGTGATTCCGGCAAGACCTTGGACGTAAGCAGGAACAACATTTTCTTTCTCCATTCAAAATTTTTAAATCTTGGCGAGCTGAAATGCCTCAATCTATCTGGAAATGCAATGAGCCAAAGTCTAAATGGCAGTGAATTCACTTATCTCACAAATTTAGAATATCTGGACTTCTCAGCCAACCGCCTGGACCTACTTCATCCCACCGCGTTTCAAGAGCTGAAAAGTCTCACCGTCCTAGACATAAGTAACAACAATCATTACTTTGAATCAGAGGGGTTGACCCACATGCTGAATTTCACTGTGAATCTACCCCATCTTAAGACACTACTCATGAATCATAACAAGATTTCAACATCCACTAACACAGAGATGAAGAGTTCCTCCCTGGAGAGACTGGAGTTCATAGACAACCGTTTAGATATGCTTTGGAGAGATGGAGATACGAGGTACATCCAATATTTCAAAAACCTGTTGAATCTACGTGTTCTCGACATCTCTGAGAACAACCTCAACTTCATTCCACGGGAGGTGCTCCATAACCTGCCAATAATACTCTCCGAACTGTATATGAGAGGGAATAAGCTGACGTCCTTTTACTGGGGAGATATACACAATCTGACGTCGCTGCAGATTATAGATCTGAGTGGGAATAGCCTCACGAAAGTTCCCATGGTGCTTTCCAACTGCACCAAATCCCTCAAAAGGCTGGTTTTAACAGGAAACCGTATTGCAATTCTCTCCCCACATTTCCTGAAGGATGCATTCTCCTTAAAATATCTGGATCTCAGTTTCAACCAACTAAAATACGTGGAACCATCCAGTCTCCCTGATAATATTGTGAATAATATGGACATGCTACTCCTACACAACAACATTTTCACCTGCACCTGCAACACCACTTGGTTCATAGATTGGCTCAACAGCACCAACGTGAACATCCCCCTGCTGGCCACAGACGTGACCTGCAGTGCCCCGGGGGCCCATCGGGGCCACTTGGTCCTCACGGTGGACATGTTGGCCTGCCAGTACCACTCCCTGTCCATTCTACTGTACATCCTGCTGACGTCCACGCTGCTCCTCTTCATCACCCTGGCCATCTGCAGCCACCACTTCTTGTGGGACGTCTGGTACATCTACCACTTCTGCATTGCCAAGCTCAAAGGCTACGGCCGCCGGGCCTCATCGCAGAGCTGCCCGTATGATGCCTTTGTGGTGTACGAGAAGAAGGACGTGGCGGTGAGCGAGTGGGTGCTGAATGAGCTGTGCGTGCAGCTGGAGGAGCGCGGTGACCGTCCCATCCGACTGTGTGTGGAGGAGCGTGACTGGATCCCGGGCAGTCCTCTGGTGGACAACCTCTGCCAGAGCATCCACCAGAGCAAGAGGACGGTGTTCGTCCTCACTGACCACGACCTGAAGAGTGGGAACTTCAAGACTGCCTTCTACATGGCCCACCAGCGGCTGGTGGATGAGAAGAACGACGTCATCGTGCTGATCTTTCTGGACAAGGCAGCCAGAAACTCAAAGTACCTGAGACTCAGGAAGAGGCTGTACAGACGCTCTGTCATGGAGTGGCCGACTAACCCTCAGGCTCAGCGGTACTTTTGGTTTGACCTCAGAAGCGTGCTCTCTACAGAGAGTAACAAGCAGTACAGCAGTCTGTTTAGGGAGACACTCTGAAGGAAGCATCGCAGATTCAACACGTATTAAAGGGAATGTATCAAATCATTAGACATCTGGGAGAATTCTAAAATGCATAGGAACAAAAAGATGATTCATCTGTGTGCCATGAAAAGGGAAGTAAAAAAAAAAGTGGACTTCCGCAATTGATGTGTGCTTCTATTTGAATGAAGCCTTCTGCAGTCTGATTTAGTGTGCTCACCCGCAGGGGAATGTTCTGTTGTCTCCACGCTAGAAAGGGGAACATAATTACCTAAAGTGCTTTTGAATTGACGTTTACTGACTTTTTACTTTCTACAAATACAATCTTGCGGGTCCACCTCATGCACAATGGTGAGTTATTGAAACATCACTTTTAAGATGACTATGCAATCACTTGATTTTTCATATTTTCTGTATTTTTTTCATATTGTATTTTATATCTTCCAAAATACAATAACTTGTATTCTTGAATTAAAGTTAAACTTAATTGCTTGGTGAGTATTTGTCATTCTGTCATTGTATTTTTGATTATATTATGTTCATAATTGTATTAATATTGTGCTATACATGAACAAAACTAAGGCATCTGTAATTCTCTTTAAACATTTGTATTGTCGTTTGTATTGTCCAAATACACCAAATACACCATACATATGTATATGTATATGTGTGTATATGTATATGTGTGTAACCCGTAGAGTATTTTTCAGGAAATGATGAGATACATTTCTCTAAATGAATCGTTATTCTGTTGTATGTCATCTACAGAACAGCCCCATCTGCTGGTCATACCTTGTAGGTCGACTAGTCTTTCTGTTCTTGCATCAATGGATTCCTCCTGCCATGTTAGAACCGACATGGAAGTCACGGCAGTTTCCATGTACTGTCACCTCCTTTCAACACAACGTAACATTTGACTGTCAAGCAAGAAAACTTAACACTATACCTGACGGGATAACCAGCGATGCCACTTCAATTAATTTCTCAAGAAACAATATTCACAATATAACAAACAACACGTTCTGTCGTCTGGAAGTGCTTGTTGTACTTAATCTTTACCGGGCAAACGATTTGGGGCTGGAGGACAAGGACATTAATGGTGTTTTCAAAAATCTAACAAAGCTGCAAGAATTGTATTTAGGCTGCAATCGTTTGACTACTGTCCCCAGTAATCTTCCTCTCAGCCTGACAAAGATTGACCTACGTTGGAACAGAATTGTGGTCCTCCATGAAAATAGCTTTTCTGGTATTACAAATGTGAGACATCTGTTATTGTTCAAAAACTGTTTTTTTAGCAATAATTGCTCAAAGCCAATGACTATTGCAGATAAGAGTTTAGCAGTTTTGACCAAGCTGGAGCATCTGGATCTGTCCGCTAACAATTTAACTTGTGTTCCAAAGGGACTGCCACCCACACTAAAAGAATTAGCGCTTAGCAACAACCAAATACAATACATTTTCGAAGATGACTTTAAAGGACTCAGTCTCTTAGAATCACTAGTCTTACTTGGAAACTGCCCAAGATGTGAAAATGCTCCACATCCCTGTGTACCTTGCCCTAATTCTTCTCTTGGAATCCATCCTAACGCGTTTACTAACCTTAAACGACTAAAGACGTTAAACTTATCAGGCAATTCCCTCACAGAACTTCGCGATTCGTGGTTTGAAAATCTCAGAAACCTTACGCAGCTCTTCCTGTCATTCAATGTTTTACAATATGCCATACAGGGTGAGCTGAATTGGTTCAGTCGTGTTCCAAATTTAGAACTTTTAGATATGTCATTCAATTATGCACCTAAAAGCTACCCTGAGACCATTAAGCTGTCAAACAATTTTTCATCACTTGAGTCACTTCGCGTGTTTCATTTGGTTGGTTTAGTTTTCAAACGAATTGAATCAGATACTTTCAAACCTCTTGTTTCACTCAAAAAACTTGGTCTTCTAAATTTAGGGACTAACTTTATTGTTAAGTCTTATTCCACTTTTTCCAAACAATTCCGTCACTTGAATCTAATTCTGTCAGAGAACAGACTGTATCCCACTGAAGGGAGTAAACCTGTCTGGAAGGGAAATTCTCAAGTCAACTTGATCTCTCCCTCATCCCACCTGACGGCCAAACCTGCCACTCGTGGAAATCTATACAAGCCAGAGTGTAAAAGGCAAGGTCGTATACTAAGTCTGAGCTCAAATAATCTGTTCTACATTACTCCACAGCAATTTGAAGGCTATTATAACATTGCATGCCTTAACCTTTCAAAGAATGGGTTTTCATCTGCATTGAATGGGACAGAATTCTCGTTGTTGCCTAATCTGACATATCTGGATCTGTCATATAATAAGATTGACCCTGCCTATGGCAATGCATTCAAAGAATTACCGAAGCTAAAGGTATTGGACATTAGTTACAATGACCACTACTTTAAAGCAATAGGGGTCACAATTGATTTAAGTTTTCTTAAAAATCTGCCTGTTCTTGAGGTATTAAATATGAGCAATAATTGTATTTATACGTTGACTACCAAACGCTTGCAGAGTGACTCATTAAACGAGCTGCGATTTGGACACAACGAGCTGGGAAAGCTTTGGAAAGACGGCTCGTATGTGAATCTGTTTACTGAGCTCACTAATTTGACAATACTAGACATTTCTTTCAACCACATCGACAAAATTCTGTACGACTCTTTACCACGTAAGCTCAGAACCTTGATCATTAATCACAACAGACTTGATTATTTTGATTGGACTCAATTACAAAATTTCTGCGAACTCCAGGTCCTAGATCTAAGTTATAATTACTTAACTGTTGTACAAAGTCTTAACTCCAGTACATTAACAACACTCAATCTGTCTCGTAATAACATTGCACAATTAGACAAATCTTTTCTACGGGATGCTAGAAGCCTCACGACCCTCTTCCTGGACCACAACAACCTGACTGTTGTCCACAGCAACACCTTCTCAGCAGACCCTGAGAACTACCTTGAAACTTTGTCTTTAGACAGCAACCCTTTTCAATGCGTATGTGAAGCACAGCCCTTTATCAACTGGATTAATAACAACACCGTCACGATCCCAAGACTGACAACTGAGGTGTATTGCTACATACCCACCTATCCTAGCAACCGTAACGTGATGATTACCTTTGACTTTAACAAGTGTGGAAACGGCATAGCTTTGGTCATCTACATCCTCACAAGTACTTTCATCATCATGGCCACGGCGATAACAACAGTAGCGCACATCTTCTACTGGGACGTGCCGTACGTCCTGCACTACCTGAAGGCCAAACTGAGGGGCTACTGCTCCGCAACCCTGCCGGACGACGTGTACGACGTCTTCGTGACCTACGACACCCGAGACCCCCAGGTCTCGGAGTGGGTGCTGGAGACGCTGAGGGTGAAGCTGGAGGACGAGTGCGAGGAGGGGCTGCCCCTGTGTCTGGAGGAGAGGGACTGGCCCCTCGGGACCCCGCTGCTGGACAACCTCACCCGGAGCATTCTCCAAAGCCGCAAGACCCTGTTCGTGCTGACCAAAGCCTACGCCGAGACCGGGACCTTCCGCCTGGCCATGTACCTGGCCCACCAGCGGCTGCTGGACGAGAACCGCGACGTGATCGTGGTGCTGATGTTGGAGCCGGTGCTGCAGCGCTCTCATTTCCTGCGTCTGAGGCAGAGACTGTGCGGGGACAGTGTGGTGGAGTGGCCCAGGACTGCAGCCGCAGAGTCCTGGTTCTGGCAGAACCTCAGGAATGTACTCACGGTGGACAGCCAGTGGAAGTACACCATCACTTACTCAAAATATTTCAGAGGGGACAGAGACTGAAGCCGGCGCAGTTTGCTGGGCAAACTGGTTTGCTTGGCTTTTTTTTTTTTTTTTTTTCCTTTTTTTTCTTTCATTTCTTTTCAGTTCATGTCTCATTTCTTTCATGTAAACATACTTCAATTTAGGTTGTTGTTGTAGGCTTTATCGCTATGTATCTTTGTTGCGTGCTGCTGTTGATCTTCTTCATGCGTTTAATGCCATACTTAATGTGTGTTCATAATAAACGACTGAATACTTTTAGGTCTTGGTGTTGTTAGGCTCTCTGTTTTGTTCTGTGACATTCGTTTTGAAGGGCTGGGCTGACTGGACCGTCGTCATTTCGGAAAGGGGCGTGGAGTCTTGGCGTGACGCAACAGTGTGATTTGCATATGGGGGGGTACTTATAGGGCGCAGCGGCTCCTAGCAGCACTGCACCCTGCGACCAGCATCAAGCACTCTGCAGCCCGCACCCCTTCGGTAAGCTCGCTGTGTTGCGTTTCTTCAGAATTAACTGAAGAAAAGCCTGTTTCAGTACTGTAGTTCGTGACTTACTGGCACTAAGACTTCGACTGAGAGGTTTTGTTTTTTGTTAATTCGACAACCGTTTGTGAGCTTAGACATGCGCGTATTTCTCTAGAACTGGTCTGTTAGTTGTTCATTGTGCTGTCCAGCACGCTACTCTGGTTGATTTGGTCAAATAAGGCTAGTGTTTGGTCATAGAGGTCGCACTGGTCTGTTTTGGTAATTCCATCTTGACCTGCTGAGCAGGGCGGTAGTGACTTGAGTACGTGGAGGAAATGCGTTAAGATGTTTCTTCATTGAACTTCGCAGACGCTACGAATAGTGTTTGCTTTGACGTGCATTGTTCCTCGGGGGCTGCGTGGTGAATTAATGTAACCTTTTACGCTTTATATCTAGAAAACTCGCAAATATGTCAGACAAACCAGATCTGGAGGAGGTCACTAAATTCGACAAGACGAAGCTGAAGAAGACCGACACGGCGGAGAAGAACACTCTGCCCACCAAAGAAGGTGAGTTCAAAGTTTCGGGGGGTGATTGTGGTGGACGTTTTTGCTCGAACCCAATCTCATTTAGTGTGGTTGTGTCTTTGCAGTTATTGAGCAGGAGAAGTCTACATGAGGGGCCCATCCACCAAACCCCGCTGTACATTCTGCACTGACGACCCGCAGCACACCCTGGACTTCACTGGCTTTTTTTACAAAGGGGCGAAAGAAACTGATTCCTCTTGGAATCCGCAACTGATGTGCTCATGCGCTGTTTGCTTTAGTCTGACTGTCCAGCTCAGCCAAGCGAACTCATGCTTTCAATCCGCCATGAAACATCAACGTGTGGATGCAGAATCTTATGCATTTTTTTTTTTGAAAAATAAAATGTGAAAATAATTTTTGCTTTGCGTTTTTTTTTTTGGCCATATGGTTGGTTAGTTTAGAACTAGATGAGGTTACCGGCCCTCTAGTTCAGTTTTATTTAATTTTGAATTAGACTGCAGTGTTTAATACTTCAGGCGAGTGCAAGCAGAGTGACTAGCGTGTGGTGGGTTGGGACACTAATTGAGGAACCTGATTAAACTCACTGGGTGGTAACTTTGGAGCAGAGCTCCACCCAACTCAAGTGTTTGTGGCGACAAAATGGCTGCACTGAAACCAGACGAGGGACTGCTCTCATTCTAGTCACGTGGTTCCTCCAGGGCTAAGTAGACGTTTGACTTGGAACCAGGTGTGGCTTTTTTTTTTTTTTTTTTTGAGCCCGAGCTGTATTCAGAAGGAGCTGGACCCGCCCGGCCGGCCCTTCTCTTACCTCTTTAAGAGACTCTTGTCTCCAACGCGATGTAGGGATTTAGCTTTTTGCATGTCGTTTAGGGGCGAGTATGGGGTTGTCCGTCTCGTCCAAGGACACCTGCAGGTGGTCTGAAAACATCGGGTATCAAACCCAGAACATTTAGAATGCTAGGCTGTTCTGTCTCGTAGTGACGCGGACACGATCGCAGCAAATATACATTTGTATATACTCCTCACGGAGCTAGTGGCCAAAGTGAAGTTCA
>OMKQ01068973.1:0-11898 GCA_900302335.1 Phycis phycis | reverse complement strand
CTCTCTCAAAATATTTGCGGTTAACTGATGGGTTTCTGGTTCTACCTCTCCAGGTAGAGGCGGGCATTCCTAGCGAGCAGAACGTGTGGCGGTCAGACCTTTACTTGTCAAGTGGAATTCTGGGACTTGGAGTTCTCTGTGTGTTGGCCATTACCTCTCTTCCCTCAGTGGGAAACGCCTTAAACTGGAGGGAGTTCACATTCGTCCAGGTGAGAATAAAGCTTTACAGTATTATATTAACGAAATGTAAACTGATACATTATGTGACAGATTGTAAAACCTGCATTAACATGACAAAAACACATGACAGAGGCCAATGTTAACAATATAATGTGATTTGGGAACATTTGTCATTTTAATAAATTTTCACTTTTCACAATGATTTTCAGCTTAAACCAATCATTTAATCATTTCATCATAAGTTGATTCTGTATAGATCTACTTAATTTATATTAGCAGATACATGTCAACAAACTCGTGTGTGTCTGTGTGTGTGTGTGTGTGTGTGTGTGTGTGTGTGTGTGTGTGTGTGCGTGCGTGCGTGCGTGTGCGTGTGTGCGCGCGTGCGTGCGTGTGTGCGTGTGTGTGTTTGCATGGCGCAGTCGGGACTGGGCTATGCCGCGTTGACGCTGGCCGTGATGCACACGCTCTTCTTCGGCTGGGACATGGCCTTCTCCCCCGGCTCCTACTCCTACTACCTCCCGCCGCTGTTCCTGCTGGCCCTGGTGCTGCCCTGCGTGGTCCTGGGGGGCAGACTGCTGCTCGCCCTGCCCTGCCTCGCCTGCAGGCTGGCAAAGATCCGCCGCGGCTGGGAGGGCCAGAGGGCCCGCCCGGCACCCAAAGACCAGGAAGCAGGGCTCACCAATGGGGCCGCGGCGGACGGCTGAGAGACAAGGAAGCGAAGCACGTCGACGTGACGCCAGACGACCGTTGATTGGTTCTCGGGTAACGGTGAACATTGATGTCTGTTGAAATTGTCTTGACGGTACAACTGCTGCCTGAAGTGTGCAACGCGTGCACACTCGTCTACACTAACACCACGTTCATTCTGTAAAAAACTAATTTTTTTGATATTTTACTTGTCAAACTATTGCCAACTTTGAGTCGAAATACTTACTAATGATAATGACAATATCTACTAATAAAGATTGCATTCTGCATTGAAGACATGTAAAATGGCCTTCAGATTCACTTCCTTCTATTTTATAACATTGCTCCAAATCAAACTGTAATTGGCAATGGATGACACCTATCGGACTTCATCCTTCAGGTTTGATGGAATAGAGCAACAGTAAGAGCCAACAGTAAGAGCCTGTTGCAGGCTCTGGGGAAAGGTAAACAGGTGGCAATGTGTAAGACTGAGCCCTTCCCAGTCAGAAGGTGAGAGTCTTTCAGAATTCAAATAAGTCAATAAGAGTTCTGTCCATTCGACCTGGCTGTAACTGTGTGACACAAACTAGTGTAGCTGGGCTGTGTGCGGCGTGAGTGGGAATGGTTTGGGGAGTGTTTGAGAGTAAGATTATTGTAAACAAAGATAGAGGTACAGGCTGGAAAGCTTTTTTTATTTATAGAATATAGCTGTTCTTGGATGTGATTTCATTCATACACTATCGATCAGCATTGCCTACAGATACAAGGTCAAGGTCAATTTAAGCTATGAGCTAGTGGATATGTTACATATTGTATTAATATAAATGTAAATTATTATATTACCTTTGGATGTGAAATGACTTGCATAGATTGTATGCAAAAGTATTTACCATACATTGTATAGGTGATTTCCAATTCCGTCAAGGTCTGAAATGTGAATACAACATACATAATCTCTTGACAAAAACAATCTCTGAGACATGTAGACCCCTAATGTGAGTTTAGCTGCAAAAATGATGGATGACTGATTGAATGTACTTGTGTACTTAAAAGTCCTTTTCGAGACTTTAGTTCTTCATACAGAGGTGGCGGTTCGAAGTTAGTCACAACGGGGGAATCAAGAAATGAGATGTTTTTGCCATTTTTCCAGAAGCGGTTTATCACGAGACGTCACATGACGTGACAGCCTCCTGCTAGGGTGAGTGATGAGGGGGACTAATGGAACCACCAGTGGTGAAGCATCTTCTACCGCATGGTCTGAGATGTCTCCTTGATGAGATGCTACACCACCATCAGGACCACGCTGGGTTCTCCCTGTTCTCTATCAGGTCCTCATGGACACAACCTGATGGATAAACAGGCGAATAACACTACACATCACGTTTGTTTTACCTGTATTATACATTTATGATGCACTTATTCAACAATATGCCGTAGCTAACATTTAACATTTGAAATATGTTACAACGCCATAGCTTCATCTTAAACCCGAGGTTTTGTGATTGCAACACTGCGTTAAATCAGACGGGCGTGACATTCCACAACCAATCACAGCCCTGGTGGGGCCTCATCTTTTTGGGAAGCAAGTAATGAAGGTGTTCCCACTGTTGCCAACAATTTCCTTAACGATCACATTTGTCGTTTTATCACAATATCTATTGTTTACACAGAGGGTGTAATGTGTAAAAGGATGTAAATGTGGTTTCAGGTTGCCTTCAGCCCCATACAACAAGCAACAGCAATGTTTTGAAGGCAGGTTGGATTCGCTGGGTTTACCATGTATTTTCACACGTTGTCGAGTGTGGTACAAACAGGTTTAGAGTAACCAGAGTGCCCTTATTTCATGTACAGCTTATTTCATTATTCATTTGGGATTAGGAAGAGTATCTTACTTTCTTAGTTGGGAAACCTGGGCAGAAACCTATTCAGTTACTGAAACAAGACTCACACACTCACAAAAACACATTCTGGCCCTCTGGATGTTTTTTATTCATCATTAGATAACTTCAACACAAAAGAGACAAATATGAAATTGTAATAAAATAAAATGCAGTAATCATAATAGGCCACTTATTGAAAACAGCGACTGTAATATCGAAGTCCCACCTGCTGCATTTCCTTATGATGAAAGCCATGTTCAACACAGGTAAGCCTTTATTTAAAACACCACAAATAAACTACGCCGATATCTTCGATATGTTAAACGGTGTCTGAATTGAAAGATTCCTAAGGCTGTGCAGCATCAGTCCGTGCAGCACGTTGTGTTATTCTGCGTGGGGCATGCTGTGCTGTCATCACCACCCAGTCTGAGGATTGGCTTTAAAAAGCCCGTAGTCTTTTGCGCTGAAGAAAGCGATCTCTGTTTCATTCGCTGTAACAACACAACACAGTTATCGGCAACTGGAATCTAATCCATAAGTACAATGGAAAATATGAGAGGGAAGAAAACATCACGACAGATATGTTTCATATACCCACACATAAGCAACTGGCCCGTTCTTAACAGACAGGGTATGAATGGGCACTGCAGTAAATGAGTAAATTGTAGTATATGACGAAATTATAGTTATGAAGTAAATTGTAATAAATTCAGGTACTAAATAATGGTAACGTGGTATTTGTCCTCACCGACTCCAGCATCTGAGAGACTTCGTCCCGGCCGCAGGATGAGTGTGTCATCATCATCCAAACTCATCACCAACTCGTTCGTCTGAAAGGAGAATCTTTCTTTTGCCAACTTGTTTCTTTCACATTGTTGGGTCTCCTTTCCCCCGCAAGTAGCAATGTAGTGTTGATGGATCCCCCCCATTCTTCGGCCCCTGGAACACCCTCTCCTGCAGACCCTCTACTGGGGCCCCTAGAACACCCTCTCCTGGCCCCTCTACTGGGGCCCCTAGAACACCCTCTCCTGCAGACCCTCAACTGGGGCCCCTAGAACACCCTCTCCTGCAGACCCTCAACTGGGGCCCCTAGAACACCCTCTCCTGCAGACCCTCTACTGGGGCCCCTAGAACACCCTCTCCTGCAGACCCTCTACTGGGGCCCCTAGAACATCGGCTCTGTGGTCCCCGGACCCCCGGGGGTCCGCGGCGCATTGCCAGGGGGTCCGTGAAGAGTTTGTTACAACATATAAACATACCGGTATTTATGGAGAAAGTGCTGGGCCTCGTCCTTACTCCCGTCTGCGTAACGTTAAACCAATGAACACTCGGCTTTTACATTACGTCAAACTCCCTCAGGCTTGAACTTCACATCTCCCAGCTGACTATAACTAAATGAAAGCCAATTAAACAGGCACATTGTGTTCTGCCCTCCCCCTGCTTTCATTTTGGGCCAATAGTAACTCTGTTAACATTACGTCAATCTGTCAAAGCATTCTCGAGTCTGAGAACTTTAAGTAGCCTACTGAGTAAATATTTAAAAAGGACTAATACTGATAATCCCAAACAAAGCGGGAAAGTTAGGCGGTACGATGAAAACTACATTGTCTTTGGATTTATAGAGAGCAGTAGTGGGAAGCCGATGTGCGTTGTGTGTCTTCAAACGAATCTATGAAGCCGGCAAAGCTAAAGCGTGATCTCCTATGTTTTTTGCACAGATCGTTATCAGTCCTTCATTCTTATTTGCTGTGATGCATCACCAAATGGCCCATCTATGTGTGTGTATGTGGGCGAAATTTTTATAAACACATTTATAAAAAAAAAAGTTAAATCTAGTTACATATTGTAAAGTTATGCCAAAATGCAATAACATGCTTATTTAACACTATTGTGGTGTTAGCACTGAATGATTGAAGCATAAAAAGAGTTCAAAAGCATCTAACAGAACAAATAGACATGAGCCTATATGATTACATTTGTGTTGCGGTTATGAGGGGGTCCTTGAAAGAAATTCTGCCCTATGGGGGGGTCCATATAGTTTGAGAACCCCTGCCCTAGAACATCATCTCCTGCAGACCCTCTGTACCTTGGCTCCATGTGCTTGGTGAATTATCTTCATTGTGTCTAGAAATAAAACAAGAAAGGAACCATGGTGTGTTATGTCAAGAACATAAAATACAGGAAACGTTCCTGTTTGGGGTTTTATTTACGTATTTATGTTTCATGTCTTGTGTCATGTATTGAATGTCCAATAATAGTATATAATACTTAATAGGCACTTTTAACAGTGGTGTCACTCATAACACTAACTATGGTTCCTAGTACACAAGCAGGCGCAAAACTAAAACAGAACCGTGTTCTGTTCACTCTAAATGGCCGCCGGCTCGCTGGGTGGCGGTAGAGAGAGGAGTTTTAGAAATGTCGAAAGTTCAGATTCTTGTAAATGAAGAAGGAGGTACATTGCTTATTTGTATATGTATTATAGGAGGTGACATTATTGATAACATTGTTTAAATCACTATCGATCACCATTGACTAAAGATATGTCCAGGCTACGAGCTAGCTGAAACATTAAACATTGAAAATGTAACTTCTAATTTCGAATAACAGATTGTCTGTTTTAACATTCCTGAATGCATTGTATTATATTGTATTTCAGATAAACTTACCATATCCAAACTTTTTGAATGGAGGTGGAAGACCTGCTCTTGTTGATACATCTGTGGGAAGACGTGCAATGAATGTATTCGACATTCCATACTCCCGACATCTATTTTAGTTTACATTCACTATGGAATACATCACTCACCGGCTTTGACATGACTGATAAATTCTTCTACGGTCTGGTCTAAATTCACTCCACGAAATACAACAGGTTTGAAGTTCCTGTACTCAAAAGACCTTACTAAACGCACAGTTACAACTACTTCACTTGCCATAATCGAAATGTATGAACGATGTCAGTTGTTTGGATTCAAAGTGTACCGTTGTCTTATGGTAAGGCGCCTGCCTGATTTTGCTCAGAATAGTCTTTTTTAAATCACATTGGCAAAAGGTTTGACCATGTGTCGTAGCTGTATGTTTTGGTTATGCTTCCGGTATTTTGATAGACCGGAGCAGTCGCCCGAGTTGACTCTTCAGACCTGATGTGTCGAGCATCGAGCCTGCGCATCCATTGCTGATTCACAGTGTGGGCATGCCTGCGCTCAAATAAATTCGGCTCCACATTGTATCCTTTAACTAACTGTACATACATTTACTTATTAACAATTAAATTGTGTAACACCATGTCAAGTAAATTCCAATATTATAATAATTTAGTTTCGTTGAATTTGTATATATGTATATATATTATACACGGCATGGGCATAAATGCCATGAACACCAGGTTGCATGAAAATTCATTCATATGGACATTGGCCCAGTACCCCTTGGTCCAGTACCCCTTGCCCTAGTTTCAGTGGACGCGCTCGCGTTTCCAAACCCAGGGATTTGATTGGTTTCTGCTCTCACCTCAACCAATGGGACGTGTGCCTTTAAGGCAACCGTTCAGTGCACCAATAGCGTGGCCTCGTTCCGTGGCGTACTGCTACCGAGGGGCGCATCAGCGCTGCAGAAAGTAGTGGAATTGTTCACACCAGCGGTCTGCCTTTGTAGTAGAAAGTGGTCCTCATTTCAAACGGTTTTGCAATGGCTGATCTTAAGGTGTGTATCATTTTAATATTACAAATGTTAATAGCGACCGTTAGTATTTATTTACAACGCACTGCCACCGTTATTTTTGCCTGGCGTTGGTCACGGGGTCTATGCCGACCACGCCATAGCGATGTGGCCTTTTTCTTTATTGAAGGCGTTTCATTGCCGCGATCAAGTGTTCCGCGTCAACTCGATTTGTTACTCTTGACTGCGAATCAACCTACTCTTGTCAGGGAATTCGTTTAATAATCATACTTTGAAGATGCTGGCACGTCTTAAGGCGGGGTTTCACTCTGACAATAGCCTTCACAGCATGCATTATTTTGAGTGCTTTGTACCCTGTTATTTTTGTGTGTGTTTGAGATCTTCAACGACCTTTAGCTCAGTTAAGGGTCAAAGTGAAAACCAATGTTTATGAAAAGAATCCACATATCTGTAACATCTTACGTATTGTTCAGTCATGGTTCATCTTGAACTGAAAATGGATAAACAAAAGCATGTTTGACACTTTGACAGAAGGTGAATCAGTAATGATGTCTGTCGTGGCAGCTGAGAGCAGACGTGGTGCGGGAGCCGCAGATCACCTATATTGCTCTGTAACCACTTCTCTGCAATCCGATCTGCGCTTTTGTTATCGGTGGCCTTTGGCCAAAAGGAGAATATCGACCAAACTCAATTGCGACACTGACAATCAGTTTGCGCATTGTTACAGAAGTTAAAACCACCGGCACTATACTTTGTGGACACTAACGCTTGCACGTTGCATTTCCTGGTTACGCGAAATATTTAGATTTTGTGTCGTGGCTGCCCTGCTACAGATGGAGTAGATAGATCCATACATTCATGTTGTGTGTGTTTGTATTGAGAAACATTTATGAGCCTACTGGGTGACCATTAAGATTAGATCTCAATAAAGAAGTAAAGTTATACAATGTAGGCAAAGGTGGTTCTTCCTGATTTTCATTTGAATTCTGTTCGTTAGTCTTCCTCTCTGCCCTAGTTGGCAGCCAACCAGCCGCAAGCTGAGGGGCTGCCGAAGACTCTGAGCTAATCAATAGCCTCTTTGTCCTCTCATGAAAACCATCAGAGGCACTCTAATGCAGCTGTTATGCCCCAAGTACTGTAAACAGCTATACGTTTTCTTCACCCCGGGTGGTTTTGTCACGACTGAACAAACTGTTGTGTTTGCCTCCAAGTTAAGCCTGCAGTCCCAGACCAGACAGGCAATGCTATAACCTAACCTGTAGGCATCCTGAAGCAAGATGCCTAACCCCTACCTACCTGTCCCCTTCCTTAACAGCACGTACCTGGATTCACTGTAAGTTGCTCGGGAGGAGCTGTCAATACCATTGAAGTAATACAGCTGGAATGTTTCTCTCTCTGTTGTTTCAGGCTAGATTTGATGCTGCTGCCGCCGAGGTGAAGCAGCTGAAGGCCAAACCAGCGGATGCGGAGATGCTGAAGATCTACGCCCTCTTCAAGCAGGCGTCCATGGGGGACAACAGCACGGGTACGACTCCTCCCTCTGACGTTACCACCACATACTGTTACTGTACTATCACTGCACACACACAGGCATACTTCTGTACAGGTGGCAATGGGTGAATATTTTTTTTATTAGATTTATTCTGTCTTAGTTATTGCTATCCAGTGTAGGGTAACACTAGCCAAGTTCAACATGTTTGGTACAGACGATCGATTACCTTATGTACTGTTGAATGTGCAAACGTTGTACTTTCATCAGTGCAATGTTTGATTGTAGTTGTCTGTAACCAACCAGGCCGACTTTATTCATTTTTTAGAACATGTCGCAATGGTTTATAGTCCAATGGTATTCATCGTGCATCATGTCTGCTTATTACTATAGTCATAAGCAGGTTTTGCTTTTTACTGCTTAGAAAGTAAATCCAGCAAGAAAAAATAAATATTAAGGTTGTTCCCATGAAAATGTCCACCTTTCAATATTATGTATTTGCTGCACCTCTGGGTTTCAGTTTTCAGTCCAAGTACCACAATGGGAGAATCTCTAGGGCCAACACCTCAGTAGTGCTGATTATCTCCACACATGTTGTCTCTCTAGCTTACCCCGGAATGTTTGACCTAACTGGAAAAGCCAAGTGGAACGCGTGGGACGCAGAGAAGGGTAAATGTTTGGTTGATTTGTTGCTGTGTTTGTGTGTGTGTGTGTGTATGTGTTTGTGTATGTGTATGTGTCTGTGTTTGTGTTTGGTGTGTGTGTGTGTGTGTGTGTGTGTGTCTATCCTTGCTCAAATGTTGTTGCTGCTATGTTTGCATTAGCTTCTAATCAGAATACACTGTAGTGTGGGTAACTCACACCTCATGCATCCCCCCAGAGCGGAGAAACTGTACAGTTATATGAGAGCTGCAATTAAATGTACCTGCCATTGTTTGCCTTATTTAACTAGAATTTCCCCCATAAAAAAATAATCACCCACATAAAAAAAGTCATTGGTCAACTGTGTACGACACAGAAAATGTAATTAAATGGACTTGTAATAGGTTAATAATAGACATATTTTCAACAGATTTCTTGATGTGTAAAATTACATTTTACACAGATCTTGCCAGGAGATCCAGATTGAAATCAAAAGTTTTGACGTTTATTTATTTTAAATGTAAGCAAATTAAGGATAACATTGATGATGGTCAATAAATAATAAAAATAATAAAAATAAAATAAATGTTAATAAAAATGTCCCTTTCCCCCCTAAAAAATTAAAAGATAGGCAATACACAGAATGAACATAAATCAAACAATGCCATTGTGCAGACTAAACATAAATGATGACACTAGCGTTCCAAATAATGACTAGCATTCCAGCTTGCAGAAACCTTTGTCACGGTCACTAAAACAAACGTTATTCAGTGCTTTTTCTGAGGCACTCTGGCTTCACAATGAAGGCATGTGGCTACGTGGAGATCCATCTGGGCAGCGCGTGATTTTGATATCTGATACATATAGAAAAAAGCTAATTGTAACATTCATGGACAATGACGGTTCTCGCTCAAATAAAAGAATTACAAAGAGATATTTCGAGATAGAGATGCTAACTATTAGCACCAGGGAGGGCAGCAGACCAGCGCTCCATCGGCTAGCCACCACTGCTCGCTTTAGGGGGACCAGATCCCAACAATGTGGGACAGTTTAGCAATGATGAGAGCTAAAAATGTTAATCTCTTTCCAACTTGAAAAAATGTCACACTTTTCCCGTTCCCCTCACTTCCATTATGCAGGTTTATTCAACAGCAATACAAAGTTGAATATTTGACCATCAGACTATGTTGTCAAATAACTAAGTAAATTTGTCCTGGTTGTTTTGAACAGGAAAGAGCCAGGACGATGCTATGACTGAATACATTGCTATGGTGGAGGAGCTGAAGACCAAGTATGGATTGAGCACGGCCTGACTGGACTAAGCTAGCTAGTTGATCTACACTCCTCTGAATGCCTTAAACCCTGAAGAAGAGTCCCCTCTGATGGTGTACTGCTGCACTGCATGTGAATGCCAAAAGGACCAACAGAAAGTCTGCTAGAGACTCCGAGGAGGCAGAGAGAATAACTGATTAGACTACTAGACTGAATTAGTTATGACGTCAAGTAACTTCAGATCATAACAAATGACTTCTGCATCTTGTCTGAGGACCACTTGTAGTAATATAAAGGCAGACTTCTAAACAAAAAAGTTGTTGTAGTTGTTTTTGAGTGTATCTACTGATGTTCAAAGTCGTAATTTACACAGCAGAAACCGCAAAATATGCATTAGTAGTGTGTCTGTGTAAAGTTTGGTAGAGCTAATGAAATGCCCAATTATCATGGGGTATTTCATTGCATGGTTGTGTTCCTGCTGTGGGGATGTGCCTGCAGGCTGCATGAGTTCACTTGAACATCGTGCTATCAATTCCTCAACGGGTTGGCAGATGGCAACATCTGTCACAAGACCCTGAGTAAATGTTAAGCGCCCACCTGGGTCAACAAAAGCTTGTTTTAATCGTTTTAAAAGCTAGCAATCAAAGTAGTTTTGAGCTACAGTTTAGAATTCATTTATAGAAAGAAAATTGTAAAGGGGCATTTAGCAGACACTTTTGTCCAAAGCAACTTACAATCAGTACATTTGTGGGGTTTGACATGTGGACAGTTGGAGGAGGAGGGGGGATCAAGGGGATCGAACCGCTGACCCTACGGTTAGTGGATGACCCACTCTGTCCACTCGCTCCACCTACTGAGCTACTGCCAGCCTACAAAGCATTGTAGGCCTAAATGTATTCTACACTCTTCCTTACTAGCATCTTCAGGTTGTTAGCCAGAAGCGCTGAAAGTGAAATAATTTATGAACATTAATACATTACTAACATGTATTAGACAAAACCATAATGAAGGAATAACAACACATTTGTTGACTAACAAATGTGGAGGTAGTAACTTCACTGAGGTGGCTGAGCGTGAAGAAGAGATTTGAAGTGGAAACAGGTGAAGTCTGCTCACCAAGTTGAGATACACACTTGTCCATTCAATGTTCACCACAATAAAACAAACAGTTATTGATATTTGTAAAATAGATGCCACAAAAGAAATTTGGCAAAAACAATAAATAACGCAAAACAAAAGTGATTGACAGTGAAAAATTATTGACAATTAAACTATTGAGTTGTATTGATAACTATTTTACTTCATATGTAACTGTGTTAGACACCTGTGTGCGTGTATGCACACCAGTTCCAATGCATATACGTTTTACACTTCTGTTCATGCATATATACACTTATTTGCATATGATAATGTACGCGTTTGTTTAGCGAGAGTTGAGCGTTGTGTTTATTAGTCATCAGTTCCCAAACCGCCTTAAAAGGGAAAGTTCTCCACACACGGCGCGGCGCTGAGGACCCGCGTCACCACTCAAGAGACGCACCACGGATCTTCACAGCGCTGCCTGCACTTTAACTGCTCCCCTCAAGCTAACGTGTAGGCTACACAAGGGGGCAGTAGGGAGCTTCCTACTGAAACCATGTTGGAAAAGGCAATATGGCCTTGTGAAAAAGAAAGACGGAAAGAAAAGCAAAGCTTTCAATATGTAGTGTTGAATATCAGGTATGTATTATATATCATGTGTTTCCCAACCAGCTGAAACACGGACACTGTCTGAGCAGCAGCGTGGATCTCTGTGAATCTAAGTGAGTCTTCTCTCACATGCTGACGCAGAAGTGTAATTTGGCCTTTATAGGAACAAGCGGCTGGAATGTTGTGCATACAACACCTGTGTGTGTGTGTGTGTGTGTGTGAGTGTGTGACACATGTGAGCGTGTGTATGTGTGTGTGTGTGTGTGTGTGTGTGTCTGTGTCTGTGTCTGTGTGTCTGTGTGTCTGTGTGTGTGTGTGTGTGTGTGTGTGTGTGTGTGTGTCCATGTGTGTGTGTGTGTCCATCACTTCTCCAGG
>OMKQ01068972.1:0-11217 GCA_900302335.1 Phycis phycis | reverse complement strand
TAATAGGGGTGGGGAAAAAAATCGATTCACGTAAGAATCGCGATTCTATTCTTCTACAATTCTGAATCGATTCACAAGTTCCAAAAATCTATTTTTAAAAACGTTTTTTTCTCGTCGCTACTGGCCATGTTGACTTGCCATCCGCCCTCGCGGCTTCCATACACAGTTGCAGCGAGCACCACTTGAAGCAGTGTGGCTAGCGGCCAATGGCTAGTCAGTGGCTGCTAATGTTAGTTCTCAAAATCGGTAGCATAGTGTATCTAAAACGGAGCAGCAAGAAATTCAGCCAGTCCCGTCTTCATTGAAGGCAAGCGTTTGGGCGCACAATCTCCCGGGGAAGAGGGAGCTTGACATGACTCATTCAATTTACAAGGTTTGTAAAGTGAAAGTCAAGTACCTCGGGAACACTACAAATGCCCGGGCTCACATCATACGCCATCACCCGTAGTTGAAAGACGTTGAACAACGGCCCACAACAACCCACCAATCGTTTTGAATCGAGAATCGATTTTGAATCGAATCGTGACCCCAAGAATCGAAATCGAATCGTGAGATACCAAAAGATTCACACCCCTAGTAGCCAAGGGAAACCTGGACATTGCATTGCAAGTAGGGATTTCTGTGTCTACATGGAAACAGGCTGAGGCGGCTGAGAACACGTTGCCTTTCCTGTAAACGTGAGGTTTTTCTTATCATGGCGGATGTGACATGTAAACCCCCGTCATAGAACCCAGATCGTTATCTTGTGTAAAACAGGGCCGATGAATATGTCAGCAGTAATGTGTACTGTGTGTGTTGGTACCTTCATGGTGGGCGTGTGCGCCAGTCTCTTCTGGACCACGGTGGAGGTGGTCTTGGACAGGATGCCCGCTGATGTCTGAGCCCTGACAGACAGGTGGGCCGGCAGAGTTCTGTTTGGGGACAGAACTTGACTGGAAGCTGGCCTGCTCTCCACTGAGAAAACACGTAAAAATATATATATTTTCAAAAACGTAAATAGCACACAATAGATAATCAATGAAAAGCTGAACAATCAATGAAAAAATGTACAAATAGAACAAAGTTGGATCTTGATTGACGGTAGATTGACGGTAGATTTACCACTACACTACACTACAACACTGTGTAGATTGTTCTCACTTGTCTCTTTGGATAAAACTGTTGGCTAAATTGAAACAGACAAAGTCCAAACCCAATGGTAGCAGATGGATTCAATCACGAAAGAAGCCTCCGTGTTGAGACGTTGAGAGCTGCCGTGTCAGTACCGGATTTGGAGGAAGATGCAGGCGGGTTGGGACGGTGTGCTATCCTCTTCCTCTCCCCGGCCAAGCTGGAGCTTGGGGAGGCTGAGGAGGTCTTGGCTCCGGGGGTCTTGACTCCGGGGGTCTTAACGGACGCGCTCTTGACCGCGGCGGCCAGCTGCGCGGCCTGCTGCTGGGCCAGCTGCAGCCGCTGGTAGCAGATCTCCTGCGCCGTGGGCCTCCGGTACGGCCGCACTGACGACCGGGCGGCAGGCTCGGCCTGCCGGAGAGAGTCAACCAACGTCACAGAATGAGACTGTAAGTGTGCCAGCAGTTACTTCCAAAACGACGCATCGTCTATGAACAGCATCGAAGAGCCAAGTGTCTAGGGGGCGACGGTGGCTCAGTGGTTAAGAGTGGGTGGTTAGAGCAGGTGGACAGAGCGGGACGATCCCCTCGATTCCCCTCCTCCAGCTGTCCGCGTGTCGAAGTGTCCTTGAGCAAGACACTGAACCTAGCAGCCCACTGCTCCTATGTACCATAGGATGGGTCAAATACAGAGAACAAATTTAATTCCCATACCTAAAAAAATACTGGGAATGACTAAAATATTATCTAATTTAATCTAGGGATGAGGTTCCCTGATAAGATATGCATTGAATTTAGTTATTTCGTTTGTGAAATTATGGGAAATATCTTACAAGTAAAATAGCAATTATTATTGTTAAATTAAAATTGCGTCCTCTTTAGAGCCATTTGTCCATTGTAGGCTACTGTAGAAACATGCCAGTGCAACACGATGGGCCCGTGGGAGAGGACCCTTACCCTATGCATGGCTCACTCTAAGGTAACAAAAACACAACAAGTCATGGATTCATGGTTTTGTGCAGAAATGAAAACATACTAAAGAATATCACATTGCATTTCTGGTGAGTCTGTTTCACTAGATGCCACACATTTCTACACACTGTAGCTTCAAAACATGATGCCGTTATCTGGGACTACAAGATCTTTACAGCTGAGGTGCAATTTAAATGTAAAGATGGGCAGGCATTGAAATAAAATTGAATGGTGTGGTCTTTTGATGAAAACATCATTGATACATAATTGGGAATGGCTGTAAAATAACAGCAAAATACTTAACCATGAATTAACATTAGTTACTTACTGACAATTAGCTAGCCAACTAGCTAATTAGCTAACTAGCCATCAATTAATAGTTAATGAATAAATTACTTTGACACAATTAAGGACCGGGATTCATTAGGGCAGGCTTTTCACAGTAAAAGCCAATATCATGGTGATGACTGCAATGCATTCTGTTGCACCATTGAAGTGAAACAAGAGAAACAACCAAGCCTTTGGTTTCCATACAAGTTACAAGGGAATTCCTACTATATGCCTCGCTAGACCAATGAAATATGCTTACGCTTCCTTTGACAGCAAAATGGGAAACTCTCTTTTTCTGCCCGGGGAAGAGAGTGGTTAAAGCACCCTCACTGCATTCCTCCTCCTCTTCCGAATCATTGGCTGGCTGGGAGAACAACAGCACATTCAACTATTACTACAGCATACAGAATGTTATCAAAACAGCATTCAACACGAGAATAAAGACTCAGTGTCTATATCACTGAGGGTGAAAAGAAACACAATACAGGTTATGAAACTGAAGGCTAATAGAGTGAAATTCCAGTCAACATTGCTGTTTGTGTTCAATATTCACGTGCTCTGGGTATTCAGGAAAGGTTAGTCGATAGGCAACAAGAAGGTGGGTTTGATTTAATGACACGGTGAGTTTGATATTTTGTCATGGTGTCACACACATGATGTCATTACTATTCATCAAAATCCCCAAACTAGAATTACCAGCAACAATCCACAGAAAATAATTGTATTATCATTATTATTATTATTGTTATTATTATTATTATTTGACAGTGCCTACATTAACTATAACTAAAAAAATTACGATAAGTGGAGACGTGTCCAATTACATTGCTGTTGAAACATTACATAAATGCTATTGTTGTAGATCTATTTCTAACAATTATATTCAGTTATATAACAGAGGTTGCAATGTGCAGTGCACATTTGAAATTCAGAAATAGTTTTAGATTACATTTTATGATAGAGTGTACAAATAAATCTTGGGATTTAATACTTACTTTGCTGGGTGGCATGGCCTGTTAAGTAAACACCACCAAAATACCTCATGCACAATAGAATTTGGAGGCAGAAAAGAAGCCAGTCTTGATTACGGCGATCACAATCCCCCAGTGCACTCTATTCTATTTTTTATTAAACGCTTGTTTCCTGACTCATTATAAAGTATGTTCATGTGCTGCAGCTGGTCCAATGAACAGCCCCATGTCTCAGATGGGTGGAGGAATGGCCCTCAAACACACACAAGACATACAAACTACAAGCAAAGAGGAGGATAGTTTAGCGTTTTTTTTGCCCGTTCTGTGCCGTTTCAAAGTGTAAAGAAAACGTCAATACCTGTTTAGCTTGCCTTCCCTTGTCTTCTTTCTTGACATCTTTGGATTCGTTGAAGATCCTCAAACACTCCTCCATCGGATCAGAGTCAAAGTCCATGTCCCCCTGGAGGATGGACAAGTCCACCCCGCAGAAGTCCATCTCCGCCCGGCCGTCCTCCATGCTCAGGTCCCTGCCCTCCTCCTCCTCTGACGAAGGCGGCTGAGCCCTCTGCCGCGCTGGCTGCACGGTGGCCCGCCGTCTCTTCAGATCATCCGCGGACTTCCTCACCAGCACCTCCTCCTCCTCACTGTCACCCCCATCGTCGTCGTCGTCGTCGTCGTCGTCCTCGGACATTGCCCCGGCCTCCTCGGGGCTCTCGTCGCCGAACAGGTCGGCGTGGCTCAGGCTCGGCGTTCGCCGTTTGTCCTTCACCTTTTTGGCCTCCGGGGGTTGGCTTTTGTTCTTCACCGCGGCCTTATTGCTGTCAGAGCTGCTCTTACCATTGCCGCTGTTTGAAGAGCTTTTGCTGTTGCTATTGGAACCGTTTTTATTGCTTTTGCTCACGTCGTTCACCCGCTTGCTGATCTCCTGCTTGCCGTTCTTATGCTGGTGGTCCCTGTGCTTGTCGGCCACCTTGGCCCGTTTGCTTTCCCCGACGCCGTTCTCTCGGCCCTTCGCTCGCCCTTTGCTGGAATCCCCTTTAACCCTCTCCACCGCCTTGCTTTTCCCCACGTTTTTCCTCTCCTCTTTCAGTTCCCGGGGCGCTTTGCTACTCGACTCCCTGGCCTTACTCCGGTCCTCTTTCCTTCTCTGACTTTGGCCGTCCTTCTTCACGCATTCGTTGCTCGATTTATTCGCGGAGCTCTTCTCCTTACTGCCGTTGTCTCTGCTGCCGGCCGCCTTGACGGCCGCTTCCCCTTTTGAAGCCTTGTCCGACTTGCAGTTCTTGCTGTGACTGGGTTTAGCTGCCAACCTCTCGTTCTCGACGTTGTCCTTTTGGCGCCAGGGTTCCCGACCGTCTGAGTCCCCGGCCGTGTGCTCCTGGGCCTCCTCTCTGCCCCTCTGCAGGGGGGAGGTCACCAGGGCCTTTGCGGGGTCCTTCCTCCCCGTCCCAATAGCATTCTCAGCGGTCACGCCGCCGCTGCTGCCTCTCCTCTTGAGTCGGTTGAGTGAAGTGGGTCGATACTCTGTTCCGGAGCTTTCCTCATCAGTTTCTGAAAATGTGTATTTTTGTGTGTTCGCGCTCTCCTGGCGTGGTTTTTTGGCTGTTGGCACGTACTCCTTGTCTGTCGACGACCTCCCCACTTTTGCTTGTTTAGATGTTCTGTTGGCCTCTTTCGTACTCTCTTCCTTTTTGTGCTTTCCAGCAATTCTTGCCGAGTAGTTGGAGAGCGGGTCATATTCCATATCTGTAGATGGCTTAGAATTGTCCAGAGTGTATTTCACCTTGGAGGATGCATTATTTGAATACATAGGGCTGGGGAGAGAAGGGACGTTTGTGGTCGTTGTCCGTGATGCAGGTTTTTTCATCAAAGTGGGAACATATTCCATGGAGTTAACGCTACTCCCCTTAACGTCTGAATCCAATGTGTATTTGCTACAGCAAGGGGTTGGGTTGTATTCTGATGACGTCATTTGATAACTCCCTGGGTCATAGGCCAAATGAGAGGCCACTGCTTTTGGACTGGGTTTTTTAACAGCTTCCACCGTAGACAAACCAGTGTTGGATGTGGGCTCATACTCTTCATCTCCAATTCGAGAAAGTTTCCTCTTCTCCCGCTCCACTTCATTTTGGACCTCTTTGATGGCCTGGTTGACAAGCTCGAGAGCACCCGTGAGATCACCTGACTCCCCATCCTGCTGCTCTTGATGTGGCACAACCTCTGGGTTGAATGGATCATATGCTTGCTCTAAACAACACAAAAAAATGTTAATAGGCTTTAAAGACAGACGTGGATGTCTAATGCAATGTAATACAAGCAGTTAGTGACACCATTGTGACCAAGTCGTGGAAATGGAACATAAAAATACAGGAAGCGTGAAGACGATACAATAATGCATCATTTAGCTAAAGGTTAATACAAATAGACAATAGTGAGTGCATGCACCTTTTGGCTTGGAGTCAAGTTCTCTCTGCTTTCTACTATCGATTGTTGTTCCATAAGACGCTCGTCTCTGTTTGCTATGCCTGAAGTGACAGTATGGTCTGTTGCACCCATTTTTGTCGCCTTTGACGTCAGTATATTCTGTGTAAAACGGACAATCAATCCCTCGGAAAAACCCGGTGGATCTCAGCATGATCTCCGAATAGTTTTCTCATACCCGCATGTAATCGTTCAACTTTGTTTCTAATTACTTTAAGATGAAGAACAAACGGAACAAGGCTACAACCAGCGGAACAATAACAAGCTCCCTACGGCGCCATATTGGATGGTCGGGGAAATTTGTCGCGAGAAGCCCCACGTGTCGCACTCGTCTACGTCATTTCGGATAAACACGCCCCACGCTGGCGCGCGCAGACATCCCCTTGCTAATGCTACGGTTAGCGGAGGTTACGGACAACGGATAGAAATAATGCCTATGCGATTTTTAGTTATGTAAACAGTTATATCACCTATGATGACTGCCGCAGCCAAAGGGAGCTGGTGTGTCTCAGTGATTCATTGTTATGCATGATAACACAGTCAGGCCTCGCGGACAGCATGGGATTGTAGCCCATTAATTGCGTCTCAGTGGTGATGGTTTATGCAACACATTTCGTCGTGAGCTCATTAGGCAACGCCAGTTAAATTTAATGTTTCCCTTTATATGCTATGGCAATGTAAACCCTGAAAAAAAACAAAGGTGTTTTAACACTTTATTTTCACTGGCATCCAAAGCGGCAACTCTGGCAGTGCCGCAGGAGACACTCGATTCGACGACACCTGGAAGAAGACACGAAGTGAGACCTGAGCAACACACGTGTTCAGACATTTCAAACAGCTACACACCAGATTAGTGACTCACTCGGGCAGGCAAACCAGGGAATACATTGACTTCAGGGACTGCTGGCAACTGAAAGATACAAAAAAAGACAAATACAAATATTTACTGGAAAGTTAGGATAATGTTTCCCTAAACTTTGCGTGTAGCTAGGACTAGTTAAAATGATTGCAAAACACACCTATGCGGTTTATCCAGCCCATGTTTCTCCAAATCCACTTGTTTCGTGTATGGCGTGCAAGTGCCACATTTGGAAGGACATTACAGCAGTAGGCCTATTACTATTATGCCGGCTTACGCTATTCTATGCATGTAAAACACCTCCGTGAAACAGAATGAAAGCCTTTGACGTTCGAAAGGTTAAGAATAATTATCATGACCTACCTCCAGCAGTACACTTTACCCGAAACCCTGACACTGAAACGAAGGGCGCTTATATCCACTGCTGCACACGTGACGCAATTAGCAAGCAGCAATGACCAATTACTATTAATTAAACCTAATAGAAGTGCTTTCAAAGGCTACTCTTTTGGATTTAGAAAGATAAGTGAATTGCAAATAATTATTCTGCAAAACTAGCAAACTGGATAATGATTGAGTGATGCTGACATTTATGATATACACACACACACAGGTTATTTACCAAGTAGGACGTAATGTTTGAAATTTACTTATTTGGATGGTCAATGTCAACACCTTTATTTTTAAACGGATACCAATGAACAGTTGAACAGTTACCCTACTAACTGTACCAATTGGCAAAGAAAATCACATCACACACATGCCCATTTCCTTCCCCTGCGATGCCAACAGGAGCAGCTGTCCTTCTCCTGAGCTCCCATGTACTGTCCCTCTTGCCCAGCCACCAGACCTTTCCCGCTGGGAGTTCATCTCTGATGGCCATGACATGCTTACTTTCTGCCTCTTCGTCGTACTGCCCTCTTCGGCTTATTCTACAAATGAAAGGCTTTCTTCTCCCATAAAGCCTTGCATGTATTTCGGATGACCGTTAAATGTGAGTTGAAGCAGTTGAGTGTCTGTGTGTGGGGTGCACAGCTCCACTTAGGCCTCATTGCGATTGCGACCCGGCTATAGGTTCCTTGAGCCCGTCTGCTTGTGTGAGCTGTTTCACCTGAATGATTCTAAACTTTGACTTTAATCAAGCTTATAGCTCATTTCTTGATGTGACACAGGTCTCTAAATCAGTTGCATGCCTGGGCATTTGCCTTGTAATGCATGTGAAGCATGCATTACAAGGCTAAACCTATGAAGAGCATCCCAGGAACGCGGGGATGCACTGGGTGACAAATTATGACAAATGAGTACTTAAAAAGTAATTCATTTGAGATAATAAGAAATAAAGGTAAAAGATTAAGCCACACAGCTTGAATATAAAATGGCTAGTATTGCTCATTTCGGTGATGAAATGGTAGTTTGGACTCGCCCAGGTAGAAACTGGCTATGCAAACACTGTAGCTTCCCCTTGTGGTGGTTTCTCTTCCTCTCCCAGTCAGCCAGGAGGGCAAACATGTTGGGGCGTCCACACTTTCTGTTCATGCACGCACAGAAGATGAAACGATTGCTGGATTACAGGAAACCCAAATCTTAAAGGATTTCCAAAGACGTATTAAAACAAGCAAAAGTATGTATTAAGAAACAGGTGTTTGACAGCATCCCAGTAGTCCTTAAACAATTCTTAGGGCTATATGGTTGGAATTTAAGATAAACTTTATTAATCCCACAGCACAGGAGCCAAAAGTAGCGGTAAGGGTGATTCAGTGATCAACACAAAAACCAGATGAAATAAAAAAATATGAAGACACAAACTATACAATGCCTGTGAATGTCCTCACTGTATACTCTGAGGAGGTTATTTGTATCATAGATTTGGAGGCAAAGAAAAAAAAAATCATAGTATGTAGACTAATAGAACCAGAGACCAACAACAGAATACTTTTCTATTCATCCCTTAATTGTATTTTGAGTCACAGTACCAGTACATAGCGTACCAACCCTGTAGCTAAATGAAATCATAACAATTGCAAACTCTGACAGGGCCCAACCCTCCAGCAAGGCAGTAGCTTGGCACTCTTCATCCATAATATCGTAGATACTTATCCCTTTTCTAATGAAGAACCAGTCCACCTGTCCTCACCTCCTCATAGAGATAACCCATTATATGATGAAGACATCTCAATGAACGGATCAAATCTTCTGAACATGGTGTTTACTGCCCGGCGCGAATTCCTTGCACCGTCACTAGATGGCAGGATAGAGCCATTGTGAGCAGCGTTTTTTTCTGATGACGTTGTCAAAGAGATTGTTACTGTAACATCAAGCAATGTTCTTCATGATACAAAATATACTGAAGTAGCAAACTATTCACAGACCTTAAAGCCTACAGCTTTGTACACTTTCGATTCCCTTATATGCAGACAAATGGACAGCTGTCCCTTTCTCTCATAGACATCAATTGTTAATCAAAATGAGTAATATTAAAAACAGGTGTTTTTATATAGTGATGTAGTGTATTACAGCCCCAGTAGAAATGTCTTCTGCTTTTATATATAAATATATCACGTAAGACCTTTTCCAATGCTGTTGCCCAGCTCCATCAGCTTGTTGGAGGTGTAGATAGAATCATGAGCATAGCCTCAACATTATTATATTGACATATATTGACTACTCCAATATTAAGCTTATTGTTGAAGCAATGATTTGAAAATGTAAACACTATTATGCTATGCTGCTTTTTGAAATGTAAACCAATTCAAATCAGTGGTGTACCGTTGTTGTAAGGGTTCAGGGTCTGCTGCCTGTTCTGGTGACGTGTGGTGATGATAGGCTCTGGCCAGTGCCAATTTATTTATTTATTTATTTTTAATTAAACAGACGGTAGAGAATTTGGGGGTAAAGAAAAAGTGCACACACGTCAGCCAACAGGCAGCAGGGAGTGGCCAGGAGCGTCCTCTCATGTGCGGTGTTCAGCGTGCTCTCCCTGAAGGCCGGGCCGTGTGAGTGGCCCCGAGCCCCAGCGGCTGAAGCAATATTTACCCTGACGGTCTCGGACTTTGTCGTCGTCCACTGACGTCGGCCGGACGTCAGTGAGCCCCGCGCGGTGGGGCAGTCCACCACAATTCACAATCTATTTTCTTTTTATAATGCAACTTTGTCTTTGCTTTCTGGCCATATCAAGTTGTCAACGGGAATAGATAACCATTCGTAATTATAAGTTACTTTTAGGGGAGTGAGACCCCCTTTCACCCCCGCTGCACACCTTTCTGAACCTTACCTTTTCAATATGAGTCAGAGCCCCATTGTTGCAGGTCTCAAACCTGCAACCCTTGGATTAGGTGTTAGGCATTACAACAACTAAGCCAAATATTTGCATTAAGGGTTAGGGTTAGGGTTAACCCTTGCATCAACTATCAGGGGTGACGTTCACTGCGATATTTACATCTCTGTTACCCTTGCAGTAATCAAGCATCTATATATTGTATCACCAGATTAGATTGCGGTGTGTTATTGTCCTGTTGCTATTGAGGCTCAAATCATTTGTCAAGCAATAGGCACTCAAATACAGGAATGGCACACATACAACCGTGGACTAGATATTCATAGTGCTTTACAAGCACTATGAATGGCGTTGTGTTTGAATGGTGCTATATAAATAAACTTGCCCCACGACGACAGATAGTACTTATGACCCAAGTCAGTCCCACGTTACACCAATCGACGGCGCTACAGTCTAAATCGGGCACGCTTGTGTGTGTGTGTGTGTGTGTGTGTGTGTGTGTGTGTGTGTGTGTGTGTGTGTGTGTGTGTCTATATATATAAATATATATGTATGTATGTATGTATAATATTTATATGCTCAACAAAATCATCAATCGCTTGAACGTTACAATAATAAATATTATGTGAAGCCTTACATTCGTCTATTGACTACGTGGTTACCTCTCGCTTTGATTGAACAGCAGCAGTCAAGTCAAGTCAAGTCTGCGACGCTCTGTCGTGGTTGGGTCTCGTGCTCTTGAAATCGCAACAGGATGTTGCGTCATAACATGTATTTTTTTTATTATTGTGGCGTTTAAGCGATGGATAATTTTGTTGGGCATCCTTATCCGCTATCGTTTCCGAGCTTGTTGCCTGTAGAACAAAGTAGGTCCTACATACCATACCAGGAGTATCGCATCGTGTTTAATTATATCGCAAGAGATACAGGCCATTTGTAGACTGAACGGGGAACTCCCATGTAACCCGTCTTGATATTGGCACATAGGCATTCAAGAATGAGATCATATCAGTTCTGAGGAAACGTGACAGAGGGCAGCCTTACTGTTGGTTGCATCAGTCGTGTGAGAACAGCACCGCCTGCTTTGCAAAAACCTCTCAAAACCACCTGACTCAAGGTGAAACATTACTGTTAAAAAGGTGACATTATGGGTCTCTTGTTTACCAGTCGAGGACAAGTGAGGCTAAATGAAGGCATCACGTGGTGAAAGTGATAAAAAAA
>OMKQ01068969.1:0-11376 GCA_900302335.1 Phycis phycis | reverse complement strand
AAGGGCCGCTGCCTTACCAATTATTGACGAATCCAGGATAGGCAGCACATCTCTACAGTCGCGCGGCGTTTGTGTTGTTAGAAAGTTTTGGGAGTACCGCTAGACGAGACCCCGCCAAGGAATTCCCTCCTCCCACTGGCTGGACTTCCCTGGGAAGTGACGTCCGGTGGAGCACCAACATCACACCTGTCTGAGCGGCGCACGGATGAGGGCCAGCCGTCTCCAGACAAGGACTTCTGCTGATGCATCCAGTATGTCATTTTCATTTGGGCATCATTTGGGTAACTCACATCGCCGTGAGTTAACTTTATATTAAATATTTTTAAGCATATAGTACATAATCTCATATGGTATAAGTATATTAAAAACCATTATCACGAAGCAAGCAACAACAAACGACAGCGAGGATGTGAATCACTGTATCATGTTTTAATAACCAAAATAATTAACATCGTTAATTACGTACATGACATTTTGCTAGAGTCGACAACGGGTCTGCGGTTAAGAATGCACGGGTGACTCGTGGTGACTGGTGCGTCTACACCAAAATAAAATAATTCTGAAGCCATTGAAAGCGGTGCAGTTACAGGCGCGCCGTGTTTCTGTGTGCATGACAAACTGGGAAGAAGCGACCTGAGTCTCAAACATGTGCCCCAAATGTTGATTTGATTTGTTGCATCTGCCGCTTTTCCGTGACATCTATTGGTGGCTTTCTTCAAGACGGCAGGATTTACGTAAAGACCTGGCAGCGATAGTCTGTTCACATGTCCTGAACAAGGTAAACTAGATCAATTGTTATTATTATGAATTGCTGGTTGAAATGTACAGCCCTTAGTTAGGCACTATTATTTACAGTAGACACACACGCACGCGCGCTCGCGCACACACATACACACACACACACACACACACACACACACACACACACACACACACACACACACACACACACACCTCTTGATGTGTATAACTGCTACATGATTCATGTTTTTTCTATCTAGATAATAAATATGACAACCATCCCATTGTCTGCTGTCACCACCTGCATGTGTCTACAGGTTGATACACATATCTTTTTTAATTCCAACATATTCAGATTCATGGCATATGTCATTGCATTCCATACAAACACGTTTGTGTTAATCTGTGTGTCTGCATGTGTGTGCTTTAGGCGTGGTGGCAGGCAGGGGATCAGATATCTCGTCGAGCTATAAGCTGCCCCTTTACAAACCATACTGGTGAGTGGGCCCAATGAGGAGCATATGTGGCCGCATGTTGACGCCTGGAAGAGAATAGGACAGCGCCCAGCATAATTTTGAGTTTCACTTTTATTGTGCAGTTCCTCCAGGTGCTCTGAAAACCTTTCAGAAAAGCACTCGTGTTGTCACTTGCTTACTTCCAGCCACCCAATCACAGAAAAAACTCACAATGTAATTTACTCACATATACATTAATAGACATACTCAAAGGGTCTTGTCTTCCAGAAACCTTGATGTCTGCACATGTATATGTATATGTGTGAGTGAGTGTAAATGGCCTGCATTTATATAGCCATTTTCTTACTTGTTGACACTCAATGAGCTTTACAATTACTGTCTCACATTCCCACTCACACACTTAATACACAGACAGGGGAGTCATGGAAGTCAGAAAACCATGCAAGGCAACAGCCAGCAGTTTCGGTTCATACTGAGGGAACGCTTAGCTAGAAGGAACCGGGATCAATCCACCTCTACCTCTTGAGCTACTGCGGGAGAGTGTATGTGAGTGTATGATGTTTACTTGTTGGGTCTTAGGTGTGGGGAGGAGCTCCAGTGACTTTGCTCTGTATTGCTTCCAGAGGCACTAATCCAAAGTAATGCATGGAGGAACCTCTCTGTGTCTCTTGCCCTGGTGGAGAGGAACAAGGCCCTCCTCCTATGGAACCTGTCAGCTCCCTGCAGACTGGATGCTGATGTTTGGCCTTGTTGCAGAGGTGAAATTGTCACACACCATGGCTGCAAGGAAATAACAGGCCTGAGGAAAAAGCTGTCTTATGGCAACTGGAGACAAAACAACAAGGGGCTCTGGGTGAGTGGTACATCTCAATGTCTCCAAGTATTTTCCTCTCTCTTCTCTTAATGTAGTGTTATATGTCTATAGCCTGAATATTCTTTTGAGCTGTGTTATTTGTTCCTTAGGAGATATCTGGTGCTTTTGACTTTGATCTTCGGTTTCCACCATGTGTCATGGTAAGTGTTTAAATGCTAGCCACATGGTCTTAGGTCATATCTCAGTTCAGTTACATGTGCAAAATACTTTTCTCGACATGTTTAAACAGGTGAAAGTGAACCGGATGGAATACGAGTTGGGTCCCTTCTGTATTAATAACGGTCAGTCAGTCCGACAGGACATCACATCGTGCATAAACAATAAATAAACAAAAACCTCTTGTACTTGTGTTTCAAGTTACTCTTACACAATGTTTAACAAGGTGTACAACTTTTAGTCAGCAGATGGCGCTGGACTCTGCTGATCATTGCTATGGTGACCTTGTTTTTCTTGGCGGTACTTATTCTCTACTTTCAACATAACAAAATAAAAAGTATGTATTTATCTTCAAAACTAAATACACTTGTTTTAACCAAAAAGTATAGGCCTGCTAAAACTGCACAAAAAAAGTTAATAGCTAGCCTGGTGGGGTGGGTCTGTTGTCACCTTCTGCACCATTTAATTTTTCTTGACATTGGGTCTATACAAGTTTACAATGCAACTTTATTGACTTCCCTTTATTCTCATGTAGGATGGGCAAAGTGCTGGCACTCTGGTAAATACGTACAAAGTGAGTTATTTTTGTATATTATATGATGAAGATGACACCAATTTTTGTACATAAAGTGACTAACCGTAACCCTCTGTGCAAACACACCGATTTCTCCTCTCTCACCTGCCTCCTCCCCCCAGCTGTGAGGGGCCACGCGGTGGTGCTGAGCCCCCCAGACTCAGAGGAAGGTTTGTGCGAGCTGGTGTGTAGCCTGGGCTCCTTCCTCCAAGAGCAGGGCCTTGGGGTGTCAGTGGACCAGTGGAGCCGTGCTGAGCTGTGCTCTCTGGGGCCTCTGCCCTGGCTGTACGCCCAACTGCTCCGACTGGAGCAACAAGGAGGGGGAAAGGTGGTGCTGGTGTTGACTCGGGGTGCGCTGCAGAAAGCAAAGGAGTGGACACGTCCCTATGGACAGCCCCGACCAGCCCAGGGGGAGGACCTCGGACTGGGCACTCCTCCGACCATAACGTCTTCCTTCCCTTATTCAGACGTCTTTTCTGCTTCTTTGTCATGTGTGGCGGGGGACAGGCAGCTGGGCCAGGCTGGGGAACGCTTTCTATTGGTGGATTTTGAGACATGCCCCGTGCAGCTGGCCTGTAGCGACAGGCATCTACCGGAACTCCTGGAGGGGCTGAGTCTGTTCCGCCTACCCTCCCAAAACCAGGCTATGCTGTTGGAACTAATGAGAGGAGGGAACACAGCAAAGGATAAAGGAGCTGCTAGATACATTAAGGTCAAGGAAAATACATCCTCTGGACCTGAGACTGTTCAGCACATCAGTCAGTCAACATATGACACCTAAATCCTGGATTGGTGTACTTTAATGTACATAACCTTAACTCGTTTCAGCGAAACGATTGAATTATACAATTACATAATTGCTTTTGTTTTAGCAAGTTGTGTTATGTTTTAATGTGTTTGCTTTGATCGATGCCAAATTATCCCTAAAAATAAATTCACCTATCTGTGTTCGTGTTGTGCTTCAGCTTGTGATTGGTTCGTCTCCTAATGTAGGAGGATCGCTTTGCTCCGTGAAAGCCGCTCAACACAGCAAATACATTTTAGCCTGAACAGACTCAGCCCCCCAGTGTTGCGAGTGTTGCGCCTTGATTCACACCGTCACTGGAACAACAATCAAGTTCAAGACTGTCAGGCATATATGAAACCTCCCGTCATACACATTTAAGGTAATTTAATGTCTGAATCAAAGCCCATCTACTTTTTATTTAGTCTCGCGTTTCGCTCTGCTGGCGTCTGTCCGCCTGTCTCTGTCATCTGATACTCTGGCAATTGGGACTCCTGAGATAAGAATCTCATCTAACCAATAGGAAATGTTATAGCCTTCAAAAGCAGTTTTGGCGAGAAAAACATGCGAGTGACAAAGTACAACTCGTAGAAGGCCTTCAATAGCTTTTCCAATGGCAGTAGGCGCAGGAAGGCGAAGTTGGTAGGAGTCAAGGATTGCGAGCCTAAAGGCACGAAGGAAGCCACCAGGCCGTTTGGAAAAAGTTGAAAACGTTTTTGTTAAAGCCGCGAGACAGCCATTAACAAGGGGCTCGTTCGGCCCCATGTGAAGCAACAACAGCGGAGACACCTGCGTCCATTTTCCTTTCTGCCTTCATCATCATCGCAGCCAAAATAATGGCCTCACAATTTCCCTATGCTTTATAAATGATGAGTCGTATCAGTCCACCAATGAAAACAAATAACACAACAATTTGTTTTGACGTAGGCTCGAATATGTGATTTATATGCATCCATTATAAAAACACTAATGCTGCTTTCCTTTGTGTATTATTTAATCACTAACTATAATTACAAACATCCTATCTCACATAGCAGTATAGCATATAGCATAACACACTTCAGCTTCCTACCTTTCCTCCGACAGTTGTCACATCAGGAATGGTTATCTGGAATATTCTAGTGGCTGTTTGGCTGGGCCCAGCATGGACTTTGGTGGCCCAGCTCCTAAGTTGTCCAGACGCCTGTAGATCATGCTCTTGGCAGGACAAGAACCGGTGTCTGGAATGTACAGCTGGATGGACACTCCATGACAACACCTGTATAGGTGTGTGTGTGTGTGTGTTTTGTGAAGTGAGTTTTCCCTGAGCTACCCTGCTCTGGTGTACCAATACAACACAAAACAAAACCATCAGCCCAAATTGTTATTACATATAAATGACTATACTAGTAGTAAATAATAACTTCTAGTTCTCTTTTTTCATGTTTCAGACATCGATGAGTGTGATGCGGCGCTCGCTCCGTGTCCTCCCAGCTCCTACTGCCTCAACAACGAAGGCTCCTATAGTTGCCGAGGTCAGGCTATTCAGGAGGATTAGCTCATAGAGATGCATCAATACAACAGGGGTCAATAGGAATTGGCATTTAATGGTGTTGATGTTACAGACTGTGACCAGTCCTGTGTAGGATGTATGGGCAGTGGACCAGCACGCTGCAGGAAATGTGCCGCAGGCTACAGACTGACGGGGTCCAAGTGTCTGGGTACAACCAAAGAGATAGATTTTTTTATTTTTTTATTTTTTATATTAAATAGTAATATCAGCATTTTAGCTTTAATTACTTTTTAATATGTAGTTCAGGTAATGACTACAGCGGTGCCTTTTGTTTATTTTCCCTTTAGACGTAGATGAATGTGTGGAGATGACCCTTCCATGCCCAGGTCTTGAAGAGCTCTGTATTAACATTGAAGGTTCCTTCCTCTGTGACTGCGCCAGTGGTTTTAGCCATAAAAATAATGTTTGTGTGAAGAAACAGCAGCCAAGTGAGTACTTGCATGCCTTGAACGTAACAAAACACAGCTCAATACGCCTGTCAAATGAACAGTAAGTGAGATGCTTTTATCGCCCCCTGCAGGCGCTCATGAGAAGGGTCTTTTTGAGGAAATCCCGGAAGACGAGGTGGCCGTTCTGCAGCAGATGATCTTCGGAGTGGTGCTGTGTGCACTGGCCACGCTGGCGGCGAAAGGGGACATGGTCTTCACATCCATATTCATCGGGGGAGTGGTAGCCATGGCAGCATATTGGCTCTCAGAACGAGGAGACCGCTTTTTAGACCGCTTTCTGAAGGAAGGTTAGGTGGGCCCTGAGAAATGACTCTGAGCTCATACAAAAAAAGTATCTATGTACAGAATCCATAACGTGAACCTATATAATTACGGCCAATACCAGAACAGATGTCGTTTTTATTTTGTATTTATTTTGTTTATTCTATATATGTATTTATTCTGGCTCTTAACCCTGGTCAGGAAACTATTTAAACCAATAATGGTTCATATAATAAAGACTATTGATGATTATTTAATGCTTGTGGATATTCATAACCTACCAAGTTTTGGTCAGTTTATCAGATTTGCTTTCTGGGGTTAATCAAAGACTACTTCATCTTATGCATGTTAGTAAAAAATATATGAGCAATCAATGAAGAGGACCTGAACCTGATACAATAAGATACAGCTTTTCTTTTTTGTTTAGTTACTGATATATTTATAATCCAGTCAGCTTGTCAAGCGTGTATTACTCAGACATTAATCAGACACAGATACAGAAAGAAAGTCACCTTTATTTGATGGCTATAAACGGGCTGGCCAACACTCAATAGTAATATTCTGTTACAGCACATACAATAGCAAACGCCTGGGGTACTAAAGACAGCCTCCGTGGTTTAAAAACAGCAACATATCCATGCTTCATTCAAATCCTCCACTCACTCATCCTACTCCTATAGGGAATAGTAGTTTACTTCATAGACCTTTCTCATATGCATTGATAACACACACACACACAACAGTTGAATGTCTGTGCCCTCACACAAAAGTACATACTTACAAATCTCTTTTTTGTTACATTTACACCAGCAACTTTGAAAACATGCTGTACTCTCATATAACTGCACAGGCTGTCTACTACGGGGACACAGTAAGTGAGACTCACAGCACTCAAACACATCACACCACCACAATGCACGATGCACTTAATGTATGGAGGGGCGATGCTTCATGGGAAATTATAGGCCACGTTCACACAAATATTCATTCAGCATGCTGTACACACATTTAACTGTTTTAAGAGTTTACTGTACAGGTCAAAACATTTACTTTGACAAATAGTACAGTCTCAAAGCGACATAAGCAGAAAGAATAGAAAAAATAAATACAACTTAAATACAGAAATAAAAAAAACATTTGCTCTATTTAACAAAAATGTATCTGGCATTGATCACAGTGATTTATTTGATCCAAAGGTTGTCATTGTCAGCGTAATAACTGAAAAGCAACTTGTATATAAAAACAAACAAAAGACTTATCTTGTTGTTTTTTCCTAAAGGCCTTTTTGGAAATGTTTGGGTGGAACTAAAGGCTTTTTACCACTATTTGTTTCATAAGAACTGGCCAGTCACTTACAACTAGAAATGATCCTTGCCCCTAGCCAAAATAATTAGCCAGTTAAACTGTTCAACTCTTGCGCTGCATAGAGAACTGGTTTCCCTTAAATAATCACTTTCTGATGGCACATTATGTAAAAATCAGCATGTGTGGGCACACTCAAAATGCTCCATATTACTTTACCATGTTAATCACGTAAGGTTTTTTTTCATGGTAGGAGAAGCCCCTACTTCAAGTATTCACTGGATAAGGACCTGAAAATTGAGGATTTAATCTCTGTCCCCCCGATGTTGATGTTAAGAGATTTTTGCTTGACTGTCTGCATTGTCTTACCTTCACTTCTTCACAATCATGACCATTCGGATTCTAACTTTGTTTTGTAAACGCAAAGATCGAACAACCACTCACAGGACTTGGCAATTGTTGGTCAATGAGAATAGCTGGAAGGTACTAGAGACGGAGACCTTGCGTATAGCAGACGATGCTGATCCAACTAAAAGATCATACACTTTAACACAACGATCAACATTGACCATCCAAGAAGAAACACACAGGCACCATGATGTGATGAGGGGATGGGTAGGTGGGGAGGTGGGTAATAACAGTCTAATTCATTTTCCACTATATGGTCAAACAATGGTGGATTGATTTTATTATATTTTCCTTAGTTATACTGTTACGGACACGCATGTTACCACTGCTGCTCACGACGGTACGACAACAACAACGAAAAACAAAAAGAAGGGAGAGGATGATGCATCAGACATAGTCACTCAAAACCTTCAGAGACGTTGCTATGGTGATAGTCCTCACGGGTGCAGAGATTCGGCCATAGTCATAGGCCATGCATAATGTCATATTTAGCTTCAGAGTCATTTGCCACATGGGCAGACCCTGACTAACCCTCACCCTAGTATACACTAATGCTCTTACAGGAATGTAGATATGTTGCCTTATCTATTTTAGAATGGAGTACACGTATTCTGGTTTTCCTGTTAACTGCTTGAGCAACAGGACTCAAACTAGTATTCTATAACTAGAAAGGGAATGTTCTTATACTTCAAGAAGGAAATTCTCACAATGCACAGACCAGAGGTAGGTCGCCACCCTCGCTATATAACAAGTATGTCTGACCTACAGCGTACAGATTTTTAAATAAAAGCAGGAAAATAAAAATGTCTTTCCTTTGGAATAATATTAAAACTACATATAGACACACTCTATAGCTCTCTCTTTCTATATATTTATAATATATGTATATAATATATGTATGCAGTTCTGGAAGAGGTACAGGCCACCATTTGAAGGAAAAAACAAGTCACTATGTTTGTAATACTTTTTTGGTAGGGGAGGTCACAGATGATATAAGACATGGAAATTACCTGTGGGAAGGAGGAGATGGGTATCACAAGTAATATACTGTATGACAATTGAATAACATGGGTGTGAATGAGCTGATGATTGACCTATAGGGGAACATCTACCGAAAACCACTTTTACTTCATAGTCAACAACAGTATTTATATTGGCATTGTATGCAGAGGCCAATAATCTCCCAGATAAATTATTCATGTTCACAGAGCCCCTTTTTTGTTGTTTTAAGCATATGTACAATTCGATCATCAGCAGTAGTTTATAGTTGAAGCCCATTTTAGGATCAAGTCCCTATTCAGTAATTGAACGATGCTCTTGACCAGGTCATCAGACAACGTTTAGGTGAAGCACCAACAGCAGCACCATTAGGAAAATTCCTACAAAGGGAGGGGAAGTGTGAAGGTGCATAGTCATAGAAACTGAAAATGCCTGAATAATGTACATATATATTCTGGCCTTTTCATGGTCAGTCTGATTGAACTGGAAATATACTCTGATTGATATTTTTCCATAAGGAATAAGCTAAATAAATTCTAACTTAACATCTGCATAGATTAAGTCACTAACTGCTTCTAGTAATCAAATGAGGTAACATGAAGATGAATGGCAGCCTTCACCAAGGCTAACACAAAGTGCAGGGGAATGCTCATACAGCCACAAAAACACTCTACTCTGCAGGCAAAGCTAAAGGCATATACAAGTCATCTGATAAGTCTTCCTCATAGAAACGTAACATAGGCTCAACTGATGGGGCTCCCGGTACTACATTGTGGCATGCAAGTATGCAGCATACTCGATCTGTTAGGGAAACATTATGTTTATAGGGATGTTCTCTGTATTGGGCCTATTGTTAGTACAATGTTAATTTAATCGAAGACAGTTGCTCTGCACCATGTTAGATAACCTTAGATAACCGTGTTAGAGTAACACCTGATGGATCAGGTGTAACTAGGTTGTTAAGCAGGAACTGGCTGAGTGAGGGACAGGGTGAGGCAGGCAGGGCCACAATCCCTCAGCCAATAAAGTGATAATATTTGTGATGATGTAACAGATATACTCAATGTCATTGGATCTGTGAAGGGAAGTTGTAAAGCATGGCTTGTTTGTGGCCTGATGAAGTGGGGAGACAGGTATCTTGGGTATCTTGAGACAGGTGACCAGGTCAGGCCTCTGTGGCAGTAGAGATGCAAGGTTGTTTTGTTTGTTTCTATGATTCTCCAACAATGTTTCTCCAACACTATCCTTTTTGGGAAGTCTATCAGCCAATTGGCTTTGGAGTAACAGTAACTCTCGCCACACCCGAATCAATCCACCCAATCCAAGCTCCAGTCGGGTCCCTCTGTCACAATCCCCATGAAGAACAGGTCTAGTGTTACCTAAAGAGGAACAGGTCTAGTGTTACCTAAAGAAGAACGGGTCTAGTGTTACCTAAAGAAGAACAGATGTAGTGTTACCTAAAGAAGAATAGGTCTAGTGTTACCTAAAGAGGAACAGGTCTAGTGCTACCTAAAGAAGAATAGGTCTAGTGTTACCTCAAAAAGAACAGGTCTAGTGTTACCTAAATAACAGGACTAGTGTTACCTAAAAAATAACAGGTGTAGTGTTACCTAAAGAACAGGTTTAGTGTCACCTAAGGAAGAACAGGTCTAGTGTTACCTCAAGAAGAACAGGTCTAGTGTTACCTCAAGAAGAACAGCACAGTACAACATAAATAGGGTTCAAAGTGTCTGTGAACACTTTTACTGCAGGTATTTCTCATGTTGCCTGACCATAACGCTGTTACCTGCTCAGTGTCCCAGCCTGGCTTGTCCACCTGAATCCCTCCCCAAGTAAAGGCCCCATTGTAAGTGTTCAATCAGTGAAATCAATAAAGGTTTGGTCAGGTAGTCAATGTGTTTTATCATCATGGCATAACGGTGCTCCTCCAATAGTGACTCAATCATCCTGGGAAATAACAGTTTAGAGGAAATACAATATTTAGTTTCTGGAAAAATATAAGACAAGTGAATTGAATTTACAGCCAAATTAATTTGTATCAGAATAATATAGCTTACCCTTCAAAATCTTGGTGCTTTGGTTGTCACGGTAGAGATTACGCCCAAATGCCCTCCTCGTCATCCTGATGGAGGTGTGCAACATTGTGTATTATTTCAGGTAGTGCACATTAAGCATTACTGACATGAAGAAAAAAAGTATAAATGTTGTTTGATTCTGTATAAAAATGACACCACAACAATCTTGTACGATAACAGATGAATCATGAATGAGTCTTACCTGGTCGGGGGCGGGCCGGTGACCAGCATGGGGTGGTCCGCGAACGGGCCCCCCGCGGTGATGGGGCACTGGGTGTCGTGGATGCTGGGAATGTGTGGGTGCATGTGGAGAGTGCTGGGTGTGCTGGGCTTGTGTGGGTGCATGCTGAGGATGCTGGGGGTGCTGAGAGTGTTGGGGATGTTGGTGTTGAGGGTGAGGCCCTTGTTGAGGGGGGCCGTGAGGGTGCTGGGGATGAGGGTGTTGTTGTGGGGGAGGTGCATGCGGGTGCTGTTGGTGGGGCTGTGGAGCACGAGGGTGCTGGTGAGGTTGAGGGTGCTGTGGTTGAGGATATTGCTGTGGGTGTTGCGGGTGTTGTTGCGGATGTTGTGGGTGCTGTTGTTGATGTTGTTGGGGATGCTGGCCGTGCTGTGGGTGTGGTTGTGGATGTGGTTGTGGGTGCTGCTGAGGGTGCTGTTGGGGATGCTGCGGTGGGTGTGGCTGTGTGTGTTGCTGTGGATGGGGGTACGGGGACTGGGGCTGCTGT
>OMKQ01068968.1:0-17577 GCA_900302335.1 Phycis phycis | reverse complement strand
GCATCAAATTCAAGACGATGCTACTGGCCTACAAAGCAGTCAATGGAACTGCACCTACCTACCTCCAAACACTAGTGAAACTCCACGCCCCTGCTTGAGCACTCCGCTCAACTACCTCAGCTGGTCGACTGGTACCGCCATCACTAAAAGGAGGAAAAGGTCGGCTGGCGAAATCTCAACTCTTCTCTGTTTTGGCACCGCAGTGGTGGAACGAGCTCCCTGCCAATGTCAGGACTGCAGAGTCACTCCCCATCTTCCGGAAGAGACTCAAGACCCACTTGTTCAGAGTTCACCTGAACCCTGCATAACTATCCTCATGCTCTTATTTGTTGTATGTCCTGGCACTTTAATCTTTGTAAGTTGGCACTTCGATCGCTCTTTGTAACTTGGCACTTAGTCAGAGATGTTGTACACTAGCAATGGTTAATCTAGCACTTGAAATGCTTGAAACTTGTTCTGGTAACTTTCTTACTGTATTAGCAGCAATGAAATGTTTCACATTCTGATGACAAATGTACTCTTTGTAAGTCGCTTTGGATAAAAGCATCTGCTAAATGCCCTAAATGTAAATGTAAATGTAAATTTTGACTAGTTGTAATTCTAACTAATAATATCTACAACTCAATTCTCACTAGTCAAAATGGTAATTGTTGAAATCCACAATTACATCACAAAATAACAAAAACATTACAGATATCATAAAAGGAATTATATTAAATTGTTTAAATGTAATAAAATTCTGACTAGTCAATTTCAGGTATCTGAAAGTTGCATTTCAGGTATCTGAAATACAACTGCAACTCCTGAAAAAATGTATTTGTACTACTAACAATTATATTTGAGATATCTACAATTACTTTAATACATTTTAGATATAAAAATAACATAGATCAAAATATATATATACCGTATATCCAAAATGAATATGGTAATTTGGCCTACGTATCTGAAATGAATATGGTAATTTGGGCTACATTCAGTGAGAAGGACAAGCCATGGAGCAAGAAGGACTTTCTCATACTGAGACAGAGGTTTCTGAAAAACATTTTTGTTGGATTTTAATAATTACATGATCCGGCATGTTCAACTTCTTCCACTCCACAACAGATGTATGGCACCAGCTGCCAACATTTGCTGAATAATCATGAGGTACTTATTAGTACTTTTATGTACTTTAATGATATGATGCCCACAATGGTTTGTTGAAACGTCAGAGATAGAAAATGTTGATATCTGAAATTACATTTCCACTAGCTTTCCTTTTTCAATATTGTAGGTATCTATAATTGTTATTCTTACTGGTGAATAAGGAATTACTGATATCTATAATTAAATTAAAGATATCTGTAAATCAGTTTTGGCAAGTTGAAATGTCATTTGAAAATATGTGACACGTGATACTTGCCAGCCCTACTGATGAAATGTTAAAACTGTTTGCCATATAAACACACTTTTTGGATTGAGTAGTAGCATGCAAACGGAAATGCAAATGGACATCAACATACAAACACGAACCCACACACAAACACACCACCCCCACCTCTGTTCCAGGAAACCACTGAGCAACAGTAAATAAAGTATGTGTGCACACAACAGAAACACAGAAACACACACACATCCTGCTCCGATTCACTCATTGTATCTTCTCCTCAATTCCATGAATTTATTCAAACATATATGCACACACATACACACAAACACACTGACAAACAGACACATGCACCTGACACACACACACACCTGATTGGCTGTTCATTGCTCATTGAGTGAATGACTGTGATGACAGACAGAAGCTCTACCTAAACATCTGGATCAATACACGACAGCTGTGGGTTAATCTTTCGGGGCACCACAGACGTACCAAGGAAAGGTTTACAAAAATAAAATCAGAACGAAAATGACGAGAGTCTATACTGGAATGGGCTAGTCTGGATGTGGGTATGGTGTTTTTATGGTTTTGGTAATAAAACAGTGTTTTGAATCTTGTGCATAGGTCCGCGGGTACCTGTACTCGCTGTCAGGCTGAAGGCCTGTGACCAGGTGACTGGTGGCGGTCTCAACGTTGATGGTCTGGTCTTCCAGGTTGATGACGTAAGAGGTGATCTCTGCCCCATTGCTGCTTGGCTCCTCCCATTTTAGGAGGAGGCATGTGGAGGGGGAGTGGTCTGACTCAGAGGGGATGTGGTCCAGGAGACAGAGGGACGAGACAGGGTCGGGATTGGTAGCTGGTGTCTGGAAGCTCACCACCTCACTGTAGGGCCCTGCCCCTGCCTGGTTCACCGCCTGGGTAGACAAATGTACAATTTAAACCTGCACTTTGTATGTTTTCCCACAGTGGGGGAGGCAATAGTCGACCTGAATAACTATTTATCGTGAAACATTCTGTAGATGTATTAACTCATGAATATAAAGTAAGAGTAAATATCTGCAGTAGAAAAGTGACCTGGTACGGGTTTAAATATATCAATGTAAATATACAGATATAGTGCAGGTTTAATAAAAATGGAGGAGGACATAAAATAAAGATAGAGAAAGAGAGATTAAATAATGAGGATATAGAAATTCAAAAGTAGGCAAAATAACACAAATTAACATAAAAAAATAAATTCTGTTTGACATACTACAGCACTTCATATTCAGTCCACTTCCTCAAATGACCAGCCCCCTGCCCCATTTGATGAAAGTTTGGTATTTAGACTTGGAAGCTAGGTCTTATTTGACAAATGACAAATTCCAAATGACCTTCAAATTTCGTACATCTGCTCTTTAATCATGTCCGACTCTAAGCAATTTAAAATTAATCTTTAAAATAAAAAAACTAAAAAATAGTTAAGAGTTAAGATATAGAGCTAAAAATACCATCATCACTAAATTTGTTATTTTTTTAAGTGGCACAGGGACCTAAAGCCAGAGCAATTTTGAGAGTTTTGTCAACAAAAGCTCAAAATGCTTGATTATCATGTGGTTCACGTAAACTTCAGGTAGTTCTGGGGTTCTGGATTTGTGGATAGTTCTGAAGTACTGGATTTCTGGTGATTAAGAGTCAATAAACCACCAACCTCACACCAACCTATGTATGTTGTTACATCAATATGTTAGTTTTTTGGGGAGATTTTCTCATATCTGAGGATAAACGTGAACAGTTATTTGGTCTTGGTGGTTGACAACAAACAACAATAACAACAGACAATAACAAACAACAATCGACACGATGGTGGGCCTAGTATAGTTTAAAAGTAAGTTTGAGGTAGCTTTGCTTTCTAATAAACATAGAAACATGAATAGTCTGTCAAGGAGTTTGTCTGTGCCCTCATCTCTATGTTGTCATTGCAATACTCTCCACCATGGTTTTCTGTGCTGCATGGGGATGCTCCAATTGAGAAAGGAGTATGGATGTACGGTTTCCCCATTGACATAGAGAGGAGAAAATAATGTTTGGCTCAGATCAGTAGGAGCAATCTGTAAACTGTAATCTAAGATTACAATGACAAATAAATATGTGAAGTAATCAGTGTAAACTGATAATTGTAATTGCATTTCTTTAAAAACGACAACACCATTGGGAAGCTTAATATTGGGTTTATTTAAAATATGGGACAGGGAAAGACTTGCAAAAGGGTGAGGGTGCTGTCTCATTGCAGGAAGGTTTCAGGCTTCATTGAGTCCCCTTGGTGGTTCTTGGGCTGAAAGAGACAATGACAAAAAAATGCCTTAGGAAATGTTGTGTGGTCTTTGTTACCCAATTTAGGTTATGGAATGAATGGATTAAAAGCTTTTGTGACTGATGTTTAACAAAGTATAACAATATATAACAGTTTGCACACTAACAAGATTTCTTGTATAATACAGTAATAGAATACGTTTACTATGATTACTTTTATAATACAGTAGTACAATACTTAAGATTTTTAACCATTTCAAACTGACCTTGTTTTGTCAATCTCACGTAGGTCCTCAAACCTTCCTGTCCCTTTGCCATCAATCCAAAATCAGCTCAGCTGCAACATAATATAGATGGGTCAACAGAATCACAAAACCTCATCCCATAAGCTTTTAATAAGCTTTTTTATAAGTTTTTGCTTACCGTTTAGAAGTCTAATTTATGCACTCTAAATCCATATCAATAGTGATGAATCACAAAAATTGTTTTCTTCCTTATTACTGCGTAACATATTATTATACAATGCATATCCTCATTTCACCACCACAATCCACTCTGCAATCACACAATCTTATATCTAACTAAGAAGCGTTGTTCTGTAATTCCGTAACGTTGAATGTAATTGCAAAGAGAACAGAATTTACATTTAGTTTGAGATGTTGCTAACGTGTTGCTAACTTCATCCAGTATCCTGACGTTAGCCTAATCTGTTACCTGTTAACATTCCATAAATCTATCATTTCGTGGGTATAATCCATTTATATTCTTTCATGCACATGTTAATTTGATTCAGATGTGCTGATAATATACAATCTATTTAAATGTCTTACCTTTTAAAAGTAACAGTCTATTGTGCAGCACTCCAGTGCATTGCTATTAAGAGTTGTTCATCTCCGGAAACTATTGAGAAGGCTCCACGAACCGCCATTGCTGTAAAAAAATTGTCCCCTGGAGTGAACGGAGATGATGGCGACTCTAGTGCTTGCTAATTAGCATTGCTTGCATCAGCACGTTGGCATGCTCAAGGAGAATGGTGCATACAACAAGCTGGCTCATATAACCATATGCATTTTCTTCTTTCTTATCTTATTTTCTTACTTATTATACTTTATTCATCCCACAGCAGGGAAATTTACTCTCTGCATTTGACCCATCCTATGATACATAGGAGCAGTGGGCTGCCAGGTTCAGCGCCCGGGGAGCAAGTTGGGGTTCAGTGTCTTGCTCAAGGACACTTTGACATGCAGACAGTTTCAAAGTGGGGAACGAGGGGATCGAACCGCCGACCCTACGATTAGTGGACGACCCGCTCTGTTCACACACTCTATCCACTGAGCTACTGTCGCCCCATATTTACAAACTAATACTCTTAATCACAAATTAACTGTAAAAAACTAAAATTAAAGTAGTCAAATTTGACTACTGAGTTGTTTTGTTGAGTTGAGTTGTTTCTTTCACTCTGTTGAATTGCGTTTCCACCGCAGGAACATTCCCCAGGAACTACAGTAGGAACCTTTGGATGGACTCTAAAGGTGCATTTATACCGCAGGAACCCGGAACTATATGAATTTCCAGGGACATTCTTTTACCCCTATTATTTCCTATTAAGTCATATTAAGTCCCTGCTCAGGAGGTAGTACCTTCAAAAAGTACATGAACTTTGGGGGTGAGGCTGGCAGTGCTGATTGGTCTCTGATTGGTCGAGAACCCACAGCTCTTTATTTCAGAGATTTTAATCTCTGCAGGCGCAAAAATGGTAGTTTACCATACAGTGTGAAACAACCTCAAAAACTAACATCTCCAAAACATGGATGCAAGAACAAGAATGCACACCCACTTCCGTAATCATAATCCAGATCAAACTGCCCTTGGCTACGCTATTTTACACTTGGGTTAAAAATCTAACTCCACAATAATTTAATCGTCAAAATACATATATTATACATACAGATATTTTCATGAAAGTATGCTCATATTCACTGGCTATATGCGGTTGAGGGGTGAATCCATCTGTCTTTTTTACTGCTGCGATTCTAATTTGAAAATGCTGCATACTCACATTGTAACTGATGACGCGATTTGGTTGGTCCGAATTTACCATCAGTATTTCTGGCTTTTTCATGTCCTTTCTTCATTATGTGCCTGATGCAAACGAACCGAAATTTGCCTCACCTTTGGATTTTTAGACCACGGTGGAAAGAAATGTAGTTCATGGGACTAAAAGTTCTGGGTCATTTGGGTAGAAACGCATCTTTAAATTTATCAGTGGTGCAATAAAGCACAAAACAGTAACGCCACATTTTAGTGAGTTTATAGGATGAAAATGGTTATATCTGTCAAAGGAAAGAAAACATTAGAATTGATATATGGCTACTATGTGTCACACACACACAAAATAAATTTATTTTACACATTTATATATTTATTTATACATTTATTATACACATTTATCAAACGCTTTTGTGGTTTCATAAATTTCAAGGCATCAGTGGTACTGATGAAAATAATACTTTTATATTCCTATTACAATTGCATTGACGAGTGTATTTGTACATGTAACAGTGAATGTGAGTGGAGTGTATGTTTGCATGTGACAGAGTGTGTGAGTGTAGCGCGGTGACCTGTAGTCTGCAGCAGTACGGCGTGGCGGGCATCAGCTCTGAGAGCTCACACTGTGTGGCCGTGCCCGAGTAGATGACCTCCATGGGCTCCTCCTCCCGGCACCACTCTAGCCGGTACTCAGAGATGTCAGCACCGGAACCCTCGGGGCTCTGGAACGCACACAGAGCACAATAAAAACTCACAACATACCCATCCATCTGTCCCTCACCCTCCCTCAATTGTGATTGATTAGATATTGCAAAGTTTTTATATTTTTTATGCAATAAAAATTGGGGATGGTATCTGTAGGCTTACATAGTTTCCGGGCCCTGGCTCAATATCAAATGGATTTGTGATTGAGTAAATATTGCTAAATTTTGATCTCTAGTCTACTACTATTACTACAGTATACTACAATATACTATACATGTCCATAGAGCATGTGTACCAAATTGTGTTTTGGAGACCTGCTTACCGGGAAAAGATATGTCGTTAACATATCTTTGACATATCGTTGACATCATAAGAATCCCCAGAAATACAAAGGTATCCACAGATAATAATAATATACATTATTAAATATGTGATATACTTATATAGCTAATGTAGGTCATCAGAACGTGCTCACCAAACAAAGGCACTGGGGGCCCTTATAAACAATAGCCCATGTGCAGATCAATGCACATGTGCACGCCAGATCCACCGCACAACAAGATGAGATGCAGGCTTTATTGTTTATATTATGCAGTTTATTATCATTTGACAGCAACTGCAAAGCAATGTTCTGTCAAGTCCACCACATGCAGTTTTATTTATTGCTGTATGAATCGCCTTCTCCTCCTTTAACTTAATATGTCCCTCTTTTGATCGCTGCCTCTCTGACTCTGTCCCCGTCTCTCCTCTGACTGCAGTCATAACACAGGCGTGTGGTGCCTGACAAAGAGTTGAGAAACCTTTTCTGCCATCAGAGAAGGTTTCTCTCTCTGGCACAGGTTTTTTTGTTAATATGGCATTGTTGATTGTTGAGCTAGTATATTCTGTAAGTAGATAGAAACAGGAGTATCTATTAAAAGGAGAACATTCTGGTTTTACAAAAGTTTACTCTCTGATTAGACCAATTTAATTTTGTTGGGAGGGTGTTTGACTTACACGTAATTGGTCAATTAGGTGTAGAGGGTGTCCAGGATGTTTCATTACGCCACCTGCTTTCATTACGCCAGGTGTTTCTAAAATCCCTTGATACTTTAACCCGTGTGTGTGTGAGCACTATATTACCTCCCAGCTGAGTGTCAGGCAGGTGTGGCTGGTGAGGGTGATGAGTGGCGCCCCACACTGACCAGGAGGTCCAGCTGCAGTCGTTACCTCCGTTTGCTCTGAGTAGACTCCAAACTGGATGGACACAACATGGACAAATATGACATAGGATTGTGTGTGTGTGTGTGTGTGTGTGTGTGTGTGTGTGTGTGTGTGTGTGTGTGTGTGTGTGTAACAGAAGGCCAAAAGGGGCACAACTCATTGACATGTACTGATTTAAATCACTTAAGATTTTGAGTTTAAGCTTTCATAAGGCCACATTGTATGCTGTTGTATTTTCTTGCATGGTAAAATGCAACGTGTTAGTCGTAACAAATGTCGTATTTGACAGCGTTCTTTTCTCCCCCCTAAAATAGGATGACTTTTTGGACCCCTCATAATAGAGCTTTATTCCGCGTTTGATGCATATTAAGCGGAGTGAAGGCAGTTTTCCTATTTCAATAGGAACCTATGACCTATTGGAAACCTATGACCTATTGGTCATAGGTTTCAGAATTGTGGTAGCATTTGATAAGAGAGCCGTTGTGGGTTGTCAGTTGTGGGTTACTGTAGAAACATGGTGGTGCAACATTGCGGGCTGTGGAAGAGGACCTGCTCCATATGTACATAGAATGGGCTCATTCTAAGCTAACAAAGCACAACAATTCTTATTTTCATGGGATTTTACGATAATTAAAACATATTTATGAATACTATTTTACAATTTCTGCCAAGTTCATCTATCTTGATGCAATTCTACACACTTTAATTTATATTTGAAGTCTGAATTTATACTTGTTAATTTATACTCAATTTGATATCAATGATGGCTACAGGTAGACTTAAAGACATTGGGGTGTGAACTCTGTGTGAGTGTATATGTGCATGAATGTGCGCATCCATCTAACCCCAGCCTCGTTGGCAGCTCGCAGCCGGAAGCTGTAGGTGGCTCCGGGGAGTAGACTACCCACGGTGCATTGCAGCTCTGTCCCATGGTACACCTCCACGGCCTCACTGTCTCCCTCGCCCATCTCCAGACTGAACACACACTCCTCACACACTCCCTGGGCGAGAGGGGAGTCTGTAGAATTACAGACAGATAGAGAGAGAGAGAGAGAGAGAGAGAGAGAGAGAGAGAGAGAGAGAGAGAGAGAGACAGACAGACAGACAGACAGAGACAGAGATGTCCATGATGTTTGCACATAGTTAGCTAAATAGCAAATCTGCCAGACAACTGGTGCCAAAGCCTAAAAGATTTAAGTGAATTAAGGCAGAGGCCAGCTGTGCTAGAATGGCTAAAATTTCAGCTTCATGACCTTTAGTACGACGGGCATATAGAGTTAATCAATTGGATGTAAAAATGTAAACTTTCACTTGCCACTTTGTCGAAGAACTCAGCTCTACTGAGCAGATATTAGGATAAGACAAAGTAATAATAATGGGTTGAATAAGAACAAAGAAATTAGACTTTGGCTTATGTTTCCTTCCTCTGTGTGTGTGTGTGTGTGTGTGTGTGCATGCACTCACCCCACTCCAACTGCACCTCCTTGTGTTTGGCTTTGCCCACAATCCTTGGTGGCTGGCAGGGTCCTGGTGGGATGCTTAATGTACGGACTGTAATGCTGACAGTACACTGGAGGAACAGAGAGCATCATGGGTAATGGCTCACAAATGTAATTAAAATATGATAATTACGGGGAATGCTGTTTTAATTTGTAGCATGATGGCTTGATGGGATCGTGTGTTTAATTGTGTGTTATGATACGCCAGTAAGTTTATGTGATTGTTACGAGGTCTCGTCGATGCCTGGGGTTTGATACCCGAGCTGTTTCTGTTTGCAGGTGTTTCATGAAATGGTCGCCAAGTTGGCATTATTTGTACTATTTCAATGTTACACAGTGTTTCTGGGTCTGCGTGTGTTGGTGGCTGCGGGAATGTGTATATGTGCTCGAATGTGTTTTTATTTACTGTGTCACGTGTGTGTGTCACGTGTGTGTGTGTGTGTGTGTGTGTGTGTGTGTGTGTGTGTGTGTGAGTGACTTACCTGGCTGTGTCCGCCAGTGCTGATGCTACACACACGCAGGCGGTAGGATGTTCCGGGCGCCAGACGCTCACACAAACAGTGTTCAGCAGGGCCGCTATATGCCACGTTCCACTGGCTCGCTGAAAACACACCCACACGTACACACATACGTAGATGTAATAGTGTGTAATATGGAACAAAAGACGCGCACAGTTTATAAGCACATAGCCACAGACACAGAACATGTATGTGACATGTCATACACCACACAACACACGCACATACACACAAACACACACTTGCACACACATACAAAAATCGATTTTTGGACACACGTGCACTCTTGTACATCTAAACACAAAAACCCTTTTGACAGTCCAGTCCCACAAAAAACACACACATATACACATAAACACATACATACCGTATATGCAACGCAACATACTGTGGCCCTACTATGACAGAGCTGGAGTGAGCCCCAATTATCTTTCATAGAATTGACAGATGTGTGGTTATAGATGGCAAGATAATGGATAATGTTGCACACCTCTAGTGCCACTCAAACTCCTGCTGTTATTCAGGCTACATGACCACCAGACAACTCCACCTCTACTATAATCACCATCTCTATCAATATGATAACATATATTCCAGCACCAACATGAACACCACCACTACCACCCCACCTCCATCACCACTGTCATCATCATCATCATCATCATCATCAACCTCCTAAAATACTATTTCAAAACCAAAAATAGCAATTTATGCGTGTTATGTGTGTATATTTCAATGGAAAAGATTTATAACAGTTATTTTTTTAATAATATAGGCTACTGCACTACTGCATTTCTATCTCTACTACTACATTTCATAAAGTGCAGGTAACTGCATTGTGAGTATCTCCATCTCCCAACCAAGATGACAACAGTGCAGTTAAGGACTGTGATTGTCCCTAACAAATGATGATGGCACTTCAAAAAAAGTGGTAAGGGAGTAACATGTTTATTTTCATCCTTAATTGTGCAACCATCGGTTGAAACCACCCACACCTGTGCTAACAACACTGCCGTGAATCACAGAAAACACAAAAACATAGGGCAGTGCTATTGTTGCCATTCACCACCAGAAACTGCCTGTAGAAGGAATAAGACAAGGAGGATGATGGCATAGAGAGAGTAAAGGCCACTAGAAAAATGTATTACAAAAAGGATTAGGGCACTTGAAATACATTTTAATTAATTGTAATACATATACCTGAAACATAACCATAATCTGACAAGAAGTGACCAAAAGGCCTTGGGTTCAAGAAGTTTTAACTGAAAACTTTGGTTCTGTAATATTTCATATGATGTCATGAGGACATTATTTATACAATGATCCATTTTGTAGTTGATCTACATGATAACTGCCACTCAAATCATCACAGTTACTAGTTAATCATCTTTTTTGCTTAGGAAGCTTCCAAACCGACTGAAATGACCAGTGGTATCTCAGTGGCAACCATGATAAGAGCTGTTAGAATTGCTAAATGCTGAGGAAAGGTGTTGCAATCCTTCCTTTCTTATCTCTTTTAGCATATGATACACTGGACAATAATCCGGCATCCCACCATTATAATTTTACCTCTTAAAGGGGTAGTTCGGAATTTTGGACATAGGACCTAATTTCCAAGTTAGCCTGTGTGTTATTTATCATTGGAGACGTTTTCAACAAATTTCATTCAGTTCTTCTAGTTGCAGAGTTCATCAACGGTCAACGGTTTTGGCTAGCCTGCTAACGCCACAGTAGCCACGCCACAGTACACCCGAAGCAAATAAATTCTAATGCCAAAACATAATTATATTATATAAAGTGAAGCTTATTCTTGATAATTTTTTTGCCTCTAGTTCGGCGAGTTTTAACAACTATTGTTGTTACATGCTTCGATTTTTGTTTGGGCTTGAAATTTGTTTGCTCATTGTTAGCTAATGTAGGTCACAATGATTATGATAGACAAAAACAACATGACCGACAATTATTTTCATACAATCATGATAATTGGGTTCTATATGCATATATACGAGTGGACAGGAGTGTGAGTAACCATTCTCAATGTGACAACTATTTAGTTTTCCTTTGGGTGACTGGGAGCTTTTATTAAATGTTCTTATTTCAATTCCAACCTTGGTAATTAAGTTCTATTTTTGTTGTCTATTCAGCCAGCATGAAACAATGCGGTAAGAACACTCAGAGCAAAGCATCTAAGATGCACTTTTAGTAGTACATCTTCATAACATTGCAGTTTCACCAGGCAGATCCACGTCCATAACATCCACCACCACATAATGACGTAGCATAGTGTAGGTGCAATCGGATTCTCTTAGCACTGCGGTTGTCTTTTCCTTATGCCCTTATGAATTTTCCTTGACCTCATGGTATTTTCTATCAAGGTCAAGGAAAATAGGTTAGGAAGGACATAGGACATCATTTATTTGACTATTGGAGTGCAGCCATAGAGAGTAAGCATGAGAGAAGGAGTGACGGATGTAAACAGATAGACAGAACATTCCCATGAAGGAAATGGGTTCACAAACAAGTGTTCAACAAGGCAAAAAAATATTACATATTTGAAAATATTACAGGAAAGAGCGAGGGAGCAATATAGATAGAGAGAGAGAGAGAGAGAGAGAGAGAGAGAGAGAGGGAGAGAGAGAGGGAGAGATGGGAGAGAGAGAGGGAGAAATGGAGAGTGAGTGAGAGATAAACAGGAGCCACACCTTCAGAGCATCCCTCAGAGATCTCCAGCAGGTAGGTGAGAGCGTCAGACCCCCCGTTGTCCTGGGGCGGATCTGCAGCAGGAGAGGGAAAGACACACTTTATTGGGATGAATTTTATTCTTTTACCTCATCTTTTATCTTAACAATCTTACAACAATTATTCAGAAACAGGTCCCCAAGGAGCATGCAGTTGTAACGGTAACAGGTTCGGCTGCAGACATTGGGGTTCAAACCCACAGCTACTATACTAGCCTACTTCCCAAATGATTAATTGTGAACATGGAGTGTCTTTACTAAGAGCAGAGACAGAAGAGACTGCTGTACATAAAAATAATTACTAGAAACAACCGACACGACAGTTTTATACAGTAAAACCAATTGGTCATCACGTGCACTTCTGCCACATGACCGCCACATGCCACATGACCGCCAGCACCATACACATTACACATACATGCATACATGACATTACTTATGCATAGACATATACACACATTACATTACATAATCATATACATACATTATATATACACACACACTACATTACATTCACTGCATACAGCCATTCTTAATCTGTTAGTGATTAGATTGCACCATCCCTATCTACAGTATGTAGGGATGGTTTATATGTCCCAATTACAAAGTTTTTCTTTGTAATTGGTCGCAACACACTGGTGTGAATTTTTCATAGTTAATTTCACTGCATTCTCTGATTGGGCGCAGCCTCACTTTGAAGTCTCTGTGAAAAAAAGTGGTTGCTCAATGCAAATATAGATTTGTTTAGATCATTCTAAAATGAGTAATACACACTGTTTATAACAGAGGATGCTCTGCAGTACAGTACTGAATACATTGGGCCTCTCTGTATTATACTACACATTATATTCCCATTAGGACCTATTGGTTTTACCTCAAAAGGCCCAGAGTGGCTATTGAAAATACATGAATGATGAGTATTAATGTGGACACTGTGGTTGGTGATGTGAATATCTGTCACGACTCCTAAAGGCTAATTCTCAGACGTCTGTTAGGTGAAATTTAAAACAAATCTGTTAATGCTTACTTTATATTTATTGAGGCATGATTTTACATGTGCAATTATGCAATATGAGGATACATGTGTGTAGAAGCATGTGTATGTGCATTTTTGTGTGTGCATGCATACATATGCATGTATGGTTTTGTGTGTATGTATGTATGCATGCATGGGAATGTGTGTTTACCCCAGGTAACTGTGAATCCGTATGGGGTGGCTGTGGTCACGCAGGGTGTGGAGGGGGGTCCCGGTTTGTCTGGACTAGTGGTGCAGACCAGTACCTCGCTGGGGCTGCTCCGGCCCTCAATGTTAGACGCTGTCAGCTGGGGTGGGGGAAGAAAGACAGACACAGACACAGAGAGACCCAGCGAGGGAGAGAGAGAGAGAGAGAGAGAGAGAGAGAGGAATAATCAAGTCAATAAAAAACCAAACACCCCTCCTCCAACATCTTTCCCAATAGATGGCAGCTTCTATTGGCGACCATTGTGGCTGCTTTCCTTGAAGCACTTACACATGCATATGCAACCTGCATATGCACTCTTGCCCACAGACATACTACTTGCATAGAATACAAATCTCTTGCACATACACATACCACTTGCACACAATACAAGACTCTTGTGCACGCGTTCTACTTGTGCACACAAATTCTATTATGCACACAAGGTTCAACTTGATACAAACTACTATCAACTAGTACTTGTATGTCCTTTATGCACTTTAGAAGGTACACAAGTAAAAGTACAATACAAATACTGATTGGGGATGATTGGGGAGATTGGTTGTGTGATGGATCTCTCTCTCTCTCTCTCTCTCTCTCCCTCTCTCTATCTATCTATCTCTATCTCTCTCAAAGAAATGCACAAAAAAGAGAATTGGGCAGTGCAAGAGATGCCATGTGAACAGAATTACAAATGGATTTAGTAGTGTGTTTTCACACTACACACTAGTATGTTGAATACAAGAAGAGTGCAGGACATTTAAGCGGTGTCAGACAAGCCTATTACACAAATGCCCCTGAGCAACATGCAAATATAAAGTATATAGGTATTCTCACCCTGAACTTATACTGGGTACTCCTCTTCAGGCCTTGTACAGTACAGGTCAGGTTCTCTCCAGTGTACTTGGGATGAAAGTCAATTCCCTGTGGGATGGGACACACACATATCACAGATATGTGTCAGCATATAGAAGACACGGTGTGTGTGTGTGTGTGTGTGTGTGGGTGTGTGTGTGTCTGTTAACTATTTGTGAGCACTTAAATGATTTATGTTAAATTACTGTTTTGTGAAAGCTTGTTTTTACAAGAATGTCTTGAAACTGGACACATCCAGAAAAAAGGGAACTCCTGTCGAGTTTTATAGTGGCTGGCAACCATAGGTAGCTGTCCCTTGGCCCAGCTATTCCAGCATTGCTATGCCATGTGTGAAAGGGCACACCACTTAAATGTTCCAGAACGTGGCTGCATGTGCGAATCATGAAAATCACTACCAGTGGCTGAAAGGTTATCCCAGGTTTTCGGAAACTATGTTTGAAAGAGGCTCTTGAATATGTGTGTGTGTGTTAATGTATGTTTCATACATTAACAAGTTTCAAGTCATTTCTAATCAAATGTGCAGCATCACTTGCAGTCATGCTGTACAATTAAATTTATTGGATTACATTTACATTTACGTTTACATTTACATTTACATTTAGGGCATTTAGCAGACGCTTTTATCCAAAGCGACTTACAAAGAGTACATTTGTCATGGATAAGGCCCGTTCCAATGGAAGGAAAATCTAAGAAAAATACATTATTATACAGTATTATACGTAAAGTGTCGAATGTTTCCATTACATGATGACGGCAAGTATTATACATTAGTGTCGAATTGTACATGAGTGACAATGGGTTTGAGGTATAGTTCAGTGGTTCAGAAGCCTGATGGTCTGTAGGTAGAAACTGTCCTTCAGTCGTGAAGTGCGTGACTGACTGCATCTTCTTCCAGATGGTAGCAGGGTGAACTGGGAGTGTGCTGGGTGGCTGGGGTCCCTGGTGATTTTATGTGTGTGTATGTGGTTACGTGATTGTCTACACGTTGGCTTGTTGTATGTTTGCACTCACGCTGTTGTCTTCTTGGATCTCCAGGGTGTATTTGAGCTGCTCCTCGCTGGGGCTCCCCTCGGGACGGCCCCACTCCAGTGTGACCCAGGACACCCCTGCCCGCACCAGCCTGGGGGGCAAGGGCAAGGCAGGCAGCGTGCCCATGGTGTAGAACACTACATCCGGGCTGAAGCCACTACACAGTCACATACATATATTCAAACGCACACACACACAGAGTTACAGTCAGTTACACACTCACATTGTCAAACACACATACAGACACACATCAAACATACGAACACGCACATAAACACACATAAAAAGCCATGCACACACGTACACACATTCATCAACAAACAAAGATAAGAATACAGATACTCAATCCTACATTTCTCCTGAAGCCAGAATTACTTAAGGGTGTAACAGTTCTGAAACTGAGACCGGATCTGCAGTGCAAACGCCCATGGTCCTGAGTCGCGGCTCTGCCCACAGGTTGGACTATGGACATTGGGGGATTGAACCCAGTACCTTTCAATTGGGTAGTCAAACGCAATAGCGGTCCTCCTTTAAGTACACTACACACACATGATGAGTGAAATAAGGGCCCATAAAGGGTCATGGGTCATGGGTCTGAACAGGGGCTACAGTGGACTAAAGTACACCTTCTCTCCTTCTGTCTTTCGCTCACAATCTATCTCTCTCTAAATCCATCTCTCCCAGATGATATCTGTCTCGCACCCAATTTCTCTCCATCGTTCCACTGCTCTCTATCTCCACATATCTTACTCTCTCCAGCTCTATTCCTCCTTATGATTTTCTCTTTTTCTCCCTCCCCATCCCTGTACTCCCCCATTTTCTTCTGCCTGTGTGTGTGCATGTGTGCGTTTGTTTGGTAGTGTCCATGTGTGCAATATTCTATACTTGCAATTTGTGTATGTGTGTATGTGTAGGGGGTGTGTGTGTGTCACATGTGAAGCGGACCTGGTGCCGATGTCGTTGAGCGCAGCAACCCGGAAGGTGTAGCCGCTTGCCGGAGAGAGCCGTGTAATCTTACAGTGTTTCTGGCTCCCATAGTAATACTCTCTAAACACACTGTTCTTCTTTCCCTGGAGGTCGAGATGGAGGAGAGACGGTAGGAGAAGAGGAGAAGAGAAGGGGAGATTAGAGCGAGGAGAGAGAGAGTGGGAGGTCAGGAAAGTATTCATTTTTCAGTATTCATGTTTGTGATTTAATACTAAAATTCAAGGTGGAGGGGTATAGGTTATTTGAGGTGTGATAAAGCGTGTTAATAAAAATATAACTAAGGAAACAAATCAAAATAAAAAATAAAGAAAGAAGGAAATGTGGAAAGAAAGAAATAACATACCTCATCCCATTCAACAAAGTAGTTTGTGATTTTGGATCCATTGTCCCCTTGGGCCTGTGGGACAGAGAGTGGGGAGAGATAGGCAGAGTGAGGGACGGAGACAGAGAGAGAGAGGTAGGGGGCATAGAAGACCGGACCGGTAAGCGGACAGACAGAAACCAGGAGACACAGAAGGATGAGTAGATTAGCTTGGGGATGTAGGTCTAGGGCTATTTATGACAGAGACCTCCTAACTATTTATTTTGAATATTTTTATGTACTATTTAGTCAAGTAGCAGACGCTGTTGTCCAAAGCGATGAACAGTGATGACAAATGTACTCTTTGTAAGTCGCTTTGGATAAAAGCGTCTGCTAAATGCCCTAAATGTAAATGTAAATGTAACACTGAATTATTAGATACATGGAGCAGATAGGGTCAGAGCATCCTGCCCAGGGATGCCTCCAGGTAGACCAACACAGACATCGGGTACGAACCTCGGAGAGCAATGAACACTGCTTAATCACCCCCAGCAGCACAAGAGACCCTTTAGTCTCATAATACAATGTGTACGTTGTATGTACACAGAAGTTTGTGTTTGTGGAAGTTTATGTATGACTGTAGTATGTAAGTGTGTTTGTGCACAAATTCATCTGTTTCATGTGTATTTGGCATGTGTTTGTGTGTATACCTTCCACTGCAGGGTGAGGGTGCTCTTCGTGCGGTGTGACAGTTTAGGGGGGAAGGGGGGATCTGGGACAGAACACTGCGT
>OMKQ01068966.1:0-12121 GCA_900302335.1 Phycis phycis | reverse complement strand
GGAGGCTGGAACCACAGCCACGGTGAGCAAATCAGTCGCGGGCGATATCGCAAATCACGTTTGATGAAAGAACGGCGAGGGCCAGGAATCGGATGCCAAGTGGACAATAGCGCGGTGACGTCAGCTGCTGGTTAGAGGACACGTCTCTCAATCACTTCCTCACAGCCACTTTGAAATCGGGAGATGAGGAGAGATTCACCACGCCTGTGTAAACAGGACAGGTTGTCGGTGTGTGTGTGTGTGTGTGTGTGTGTGTGTGCGCGTGTGTGTGTGTGGTGTTACCTCCTCAACGTGTGTGTGTGTGTGCGTGTGTGTAGTGTTACCTCCTCAGTGTGTGTCTCACAGTATCCTCGTTGTGACTCGCCACCATCACGTTGGCCTTCCTGTTGAGTGATATCTCCTCCAGCAGGAGGTCCAGACACCTACACACACACACACACACACACACTTTATACTCTGTCGAGACTGACCAGGTTCCAAGTATGTGCACATACACATACACACGTTGCCATGGGAGGCTGTCACATGATGTCTAGCACACTCCAAGCCGCCATTTTGGAGCTTTATAATTTTTTATAATAATTATATGAATAAATTATGCTGCAATCATGGTTAGACGATTGGACTTCTTTCAAGACAAGAGTCCCCCCCAACCATGAAATGTCTTTGTCTCAACACCGAGCATGTATGTACTATGAATAATCAACAGATCAGGTGTGTGTTTCCATCAATACAGTGCCTTGAACGTATTGTGTCGTACCTGTGGTACATCCTGTTGGTCGACTCGTAGTCCGGGTTGATGGGGTCCTTGTAGCCCAAGTCGGCGGCCCGCTCTCTCTCCTGGTGCATGTACGCCCCCCGCACCAGCTTGGCCCCGAAGCACCAGCCCTGGCGCCGTGACAGCTCCAGGTCCATGGTCACGCTGTCATAGGCCTCCTGCAGTCAGACGGGGTGACGCTGTTCACCGCGGCCCGCCATGGTCCACTGCAGCCCACCACTGTCCACCACTGTACACCACGGTCCGCCACGCTGTGCACTGCAGCTGGTCGTGTTCATCGAGATGTTTGTTGTCCCTTTCCAAGTCCATTTACAGGTCAGCTTCACGCGTGAACCCCTTAATCACAGCTACCGTCTCGAAGGGCTTCACAGAGCACATGGTACGACCCCCCCTCCCCCGACAATAAGCCCTCTCAGGGCGCAAAGTAAAACCCCCAAAATCCAAGGGAAGAAACCTCGATAAGGAGCACAGAAGAGGGAGCTTCCGTCCCAGACGGTTAGGAGTGTGATAGATGCCAAACATACTAAAGTGATGGTAGCAATAGTAAAGCAGAGCATACTGAAAGGTCCTTGCATAATTGACTGAAATAATCCTCAAGGAAGCACTGCAGATATAAGCCCTCTCAATTTAATATCCACATGTTCTCATCTGAAAATTGAAGGCTGGCTAAATGAAACGCTGGGTGGGCGTGTCGTTTGGTAGTGAAGCTAATGTAGCGATGCTACGGCTAACCGAGATGCTAATGCTCAAAATGATCAAAATCAGTATTTTGTCGAGTCTGTTTTGCTTCTTTTCTTTTACCAATCTGGACTTTCACAGTCAACTGATTAGCGTGTTTAAATCAGTAGAGGCAGCCATTTGGCTCGAAGAAGCTTATTGGTTAAAATGGCACTACAGTGTTGAATAGTGACCTTGAGGTAGCACTGGTAGGTGTAGTATGGTAGTGAATAGTGACCTTGAGGTAGCACTGGTAGGTGTACTATGGTAGTGAATAGTGACCTTGAGGTAGCACTGGTAGGTGTTCAGGATAAGGGGCTTCTGGCCATTGTAGACCCTCTGCATCTCCAGGGTCAGAGAGCTGATGGCTGGCTGGAGGTACGTCTGCTCTGCGTCCACCATCAGACGAACACCGTTCTGCTGTGCATGCTAACAACACACACACACACACACACACACACAGGGTCATGTTAACTGAAGTGAACATACACTCTAAATCTCTCTGTGCAAACACTTTCAATAAAGTAATCATCCTTAATTAAAAAAATAAAAACAAAACCAATATCATAATAACCATAATAACGTGCTCGCCTGCTCAACTGAACACAAGCTGCTGCACACAGATAGAGCAGAGTGAGAGCAGAGTGAGAGCAGCGGAACAATAACACTCCATCAGCACAACGCGCTACGTCAAGTGGAGGGTTAATCTGCATCGACTCCAGCAGAGAACTCGACGGCGCCGCGGCGGCGACGGGCTTCTCCAAGGCCTTGTGTAGATTAGGACTCCGTCTGTTGGTCTCGGTACGTTACGAGGTATTGTTTATTCGGAAAGACTCATCGCTGTGGGGACAACGGGGCCGGGCTGGCTAACGCTACCGCCGACGCGCTCAGAGCAGGCTGTTAAAGTACAGGAGGGAGAACAACGGGACACACAACGCGCAACATTTGTACGTGTGTACATATTAACACCTGCTTTCATGCAACTCGGCCTTACGGGAGTCTGTGGATATGCTTTTTGAGTATACTATATATATACTAGCATGCATGACCTTTTAGTGTGGAAATGAAACGTCAACTAGTCCTCAGACAACCGCACACCACAAGGAAAAGAATTCCAGAATGCAGGCTCTCTTCACGACGCTAAGCTGTCCGTCTACTGCAGTACCGCTGAATGCATTGAGCCTGATATACAGAATCTATTCTGACATGAGTGTCCCCAGAGACAGACAAAATTACTTGCACGCCGTACATGCAAATATACGGAGTGCGGTGAAATGTATTGAATGATACCAATAAATGAATAACAACATTGATTGTGGGGTATGCAATTTACATTTCGGTGGCATCTCTTGTATCACTCTGACTTGTGAGTCCGTGTCCCTGCAGTGGACTTGTCTGTTCTGAGTGACGGCCTGTCGGAGGTGGAGGAGACGTGATGGAGCAGAGTGACACGTTGAATGTGTTTATGCAATGTGTCACCACACACGTCTGCAGAGCCCACGACCACTAGACTGCCTCAGCACTGCTTGTGGTACTAATCTCAGATCCAGCAGTCCTGCTATGTTCTAGCAGAACCACTGATCCAGCAGTCCTACAGCAGAACATCTGGAGGGTCGGCACAGAGTCTGGACCGGAAGCCAGAAACTGAAAGGGGCGGAGCTCCTGTTCCTGTTTCCTGTTTTGTCACAGAGATATTCTACCAAAGAGAACTCATTGGTGCGCATGGAAGAAGCTTTAAGAAATGGATTTCTCTTAAGTGTATTTCTACAGAGTGTTGATGTTCATGTTCATGTCTGTGTGTATATTGTTAACACCCTGTCCAGCTGTATGAAGCCCCACCGTGCTGAGGCCACTTAATCCCTTCACCCCTCATTTAACACGCACAAAGAGACTTTAGGGTGCTTTAAAATAAATCCAACGTATTAACATCCTGACCTACTCTTTAATCACTTCATGCATCCATATTGGGTTTGTTCTTGCCGGTCAGTCGTGGCACAGCAGAACTAATCACACCTTAGCCAGGACATCCATGCGCTGCCGGATCCTCTTCATCTGCTCCTCATCCTCAGCGGTGAAGTTCTCCAGCAGAGGCACCAGCTCCCCAATCTGGACCAGAATCAGGACACGCACAGTGACACCATCACCAAGGGTACGAGGTGAAAGTATCGAATGAGCCACGACGCTGAAAGAAATCCTCCTGATGTTGTCACACTCACATGTGTTAAAACATCTCTATTCTTTCCACAGCGTGGAACCCATTAGCTGTTGTTGACATGTTGCTAGTGTTTGGTGATTTCATCATTTCCCTTTTTCACCTACCCCAACGTCTGGGACAAACAGGAGATGGGATGCGTTTGCTCTGTTGTCGATCAGGCTGTTCCAGTCCAGAATATCAATGGTGCTGGCGAGACACGAGATAAAACACAAGGCAGATTAGTGACTTCAGAAGGGAGCCCCAAAGTCACAAAATCATTGAAGGCATTTGAAATGGAAAATACCTGATCACTTAAGTAATAATCTCATGTAAAACTAATCAAAAAAAAGATTAAAGAAATGTTGTTATCATCATGCAGCTGTAGCATCATACAATAAATAACTGGTGAATACGTTTTACTGATTGCATGTAGAAAAGATATAAATAAATAATTATTGAATAATTTCTGTTATTAAAATGGTCAAAATAGAAATATACTGACGTTTAAGCAATACGTACATATATTACAAAAAATGTAACATGAAGCAAATAACACTTTTTCAAATGCCGTCTTTAGTCTTTAAGTCTTTCTGAAACGTGTCAGGTTCAAGTAGAAGAAGCTGTAATTAGCAACGTGCGCTCTGTGTAAAAATGATAAATGGGTCCAGGGAACGTCACATAGGCTAAACACACGCGTGGGAGTGTGTTTAGCCTATGTGTCTACACCAAGGGATTTTGGTCGGAGACATCTGCTGATATTGTACACATGTACGTTTCAGGGCACATATCTTCCTGCTGTGTGGTTTAGATAAGCTGTAGATACAGCCGCCGTGCCCAATTACCCAGACGAGTTCTGCATCGTGTCAGTGAACCAGCCATGGAAGTCCCCCTTTGCACCCAATCTGGTCAGAAACTCCTGAAACAGAGCAAATGTGTTGTAATGCAGCAGCCCAGGCAGGCAGGCTTCCTCCTCAAACAAATCCAGTGCATTGCTGCCCGTTCTGTGCACCCCGACCGCCTGCATGGGTCCCTGGTGAGACCAGCCAGGTGTTCACGTGCATTTCACCATGAAAGTCAGTCCGGCTTCGTCTGGGCAGGCATTGATTTCCAAACTCTCTTAGCTCTTCCTGAATCCAGTTATCAGTGAAGCAAAAACATATTCTAATCTGAGAAAAGCCTCTGTTCGCGTCGTCTACTTCGGTATAAAGTGCTTGTGATTGCTTTGTGGATTGCTACACTTTCCGCGGGTGGCGCCATTGTTTTTTTTGTTTAATTTGGCAGACTCATTGTCCGTAGTCAACTGAAGCTCCCTCCTGATTGGTCTGAGCATTGAAAAAGCATCTGAAAAAAAAAGCTTTGAGAAGGATTGTCGTCTGACTGATCTTTGCGGAGGAACTGAGCGTGAATCGATCGGTCTCCACGCGCCACGGCTGCAGGGCGTTCCGCATCTCCTCCACGACGCGGCTGTGGTGAGAGAACACTGACCTGCAGCGGCTTGAGCTCCAGCTTCTGCTCCAGGGCCTCCTTGTGACCGTTTCCTTGCTGAGCCGCCAGGAAGCTGAAGAATCTTCGCCATTTCAACAGGATCTCAGAGAGCCGGAGCTTCAGAGGATTAAGGTGTGTGTGTGTGTGTGTGTGGGGGGGGGGAAAGAACAGACAGACAGTAGCTCCTCAGCACTGGTCAACACACCCATCACGTGAATCACCACACTGACCATTTTGATCATGCGCTGCACTCACCAGGAACTGAGGCCGTCCCAGCGCCGTCATCTTGATAGCCGAGAAGCCCTCCATGGCGCCCCCACCTAGGAGGCACCTCACTTAGCACCTGACTTCATCAACCAGTCGTATCACATGCAGGCTTACAACGGGGGTGGGGGTGATGAAACACATCTCCTGACCCTCATGCACGGCTCACCACTCCCCCCATGGTCATGTGATGCGAGTATGAGCAGCTAACCCTAACTTAACCTAATGAACGTCATATTTGGCATTGGCCTACGTTGACCTGTGACAACTCTTTTTAAAGTAATGCGCTGCTGTTTCTGGCTACTCCTAGAGAATGTGTTCCCTCTGACTACGATGCAGCAGAGGCTTCAACTCTCAGTGAACTCGCGTCACTTGCTCCTCAGTGACATGAGTTCACAGCTGCTCGGTGAAGTCGCGTCACTGGGGAGCGACGTGAGTTGACAGGGCCGTTGCGGGCGTCTTGCTCGAGGATGCATGCAGGTAGGCTGCAGACCATCGGGGGACAGAACCAAGAATGACTGGGAGTCTTAACGCCTTAAACCGCTGCCCTGCTTCCCTGCTCCCCTGCAGCATAGCGGTGACGAGAGAGCGTCGGGGTGTACAAGCTGTGGCTAGCGTCCCGGAGGCTGGCTCACCAGAGGCTTTGATGCACTTGAGGAAGGTCTCCGTGTTCTGGTCACACTTGGCTTCGTCGTTGTAGACGTACGAGCCGGCGGCCGCCCGGCGACCCCCTCCGACTGGAGTCAAGAACAATCTCAGTTACTGCAAATTACAATATTGCATCCCCTGCAATGTTGAGGACGACGCGGCGAAACGTACCCATGGTCATCTTCTCCTTGGCGGAAACGTATGGGCTGGAAGAGAGGAAGGGAAACAAGAAAGGGTTTATATTTGAACTCAGGCTGAAACCCGCCCGCTCCTGTGACTTGTGTACATAGTTGGTGTCAACAAACACAATCTGCCAATGAGTCACAGGGGTGCAGAGAAAAGCACTGCTTATTGTGAGGAGACAAAGAGCAAAGTGCGCACTCATTTTGTTTGTAAATGACGTGGATCTCATTGGATGAGAAGGTTGAGGCGCACCTCCGTGTGACATGATCACGCTGCGTTGTGTTGTTCCAACACCGTTGTTAACGTCGCTCCTGACCAATCACGCCGTTGTCAGTATCTCAATATAACGCTCACATTTAATTGTTTGAAATGGCACATTATTAAAGAAGCACAGACTCTAAGTATAGACTCTACAGGGAGAACGGTTGACGGCCAGGAAGTCGTGGGAGAGAGCCGTCCGCGTGCTAAATGTAGCTGAGCACACAACCGCCCTGTCGTTATGCAACGATAGCCGGGCTCTGATTGTTCTGCTATCACAGCCTGGCCCAGTGTTGTACCAGTGGATACGCGACGCTGCAATGATAAAATACCACGGTGATCATGGCTAGCCAAGGACAGCTGAGGTGCGCTAACCTCCAGAAAGCTCAGTTCTAACCTCTTTTACAGCGCAGCGCCCTCACTGAATGGCGCCAGCTAACCTCTGGACCTTACTCCGTCAGGGGACAGTACCCACACATGTGCAGAGGCAGCAAACATTAAAGGCTGGCTCAAGTTTACAAAAGTCTGGAGATGGAACACAGCGAGTTATTCATGCATGCAATTGGTTCTCTTCATGGGGTGCCAAAGCCAGTGCGTGTGTTGTTGTGGTCTACATAGAATCAGTGCAGCACGGGATATCACAGAGAGAGGAGTCCCCATTGTATCAGGTTCCCTTCACCATATCCTTTTGTACTGTGGGTGACATTCCTGAACGTCCTTTTAACCTTTGTGTTCTGCTGTCAGGCACCGTCTAATGTCTGCCATCGTGATAGAGCGCCACAGAGCCTGTCAAGCCTGGCCGTCTGGGATCAGGCCCACTTTCCTCTGTCTGGACGGTGAGAACGTCTGTCTGGCTGGGGACTGATATGTGTTTCGGCAGACGCCAGCTCAATAACGCCAGTGTCACCTGTTGCTTTGTTGAGGCTGGGAGCTATCATTCACAGTGGAAATAAAAGTATGAAAGAATAATACAACTGTACAACTAAACTATGAATGCGCTCAAAAATACGGTAATTGCTTTACAGTGAAACCTTGCAAATTGGATGGATGTGATACGGTGTAGCTTAAGAAATTCCTTAATAACCAGTATATGGTTCACCATATCTGACCACCAACAGTTGGACACCTGGGAGATAAGGGCCAGTGCATTTACACTAGATAAGCTGCTTCAGCTGAGGTACTTCAGTAAGCCTCATTTCAGCAACATGCCATGTTTCCTACAAAGCTCAGACATGTGCAGACAGGGTACTGATAACTAGGAAGCTCTGGTCTGCATGAGCTGGACCTTACATCCTGGGGTTAACAATGCATGGACTTGTGCTGTTTCTGACCAGATTGGGTGCAGACGTGTCCTGTGCTGCTTGTGGAGAAGCTTGCACATTTGTTTGTCAAATTACACTACATGACATTTATTTAGCCGATGCTTTTCAACACCGCAACTTACAATGAGTGCATTCAAAGGTGAAGATAAAAACCCAGTCTGTGGTGGAAGATGTGGAGGCTTTCAGCGGTCCTGAAGACCGCGGGGAGCTCGTCCACCATTGTGGAGCCAGAACAGAAAACAATCAGGATTTTGCTAAGCGACACCTGGGGGACACCTGGGACACTCACTATGAGGGGCCCCAGGTGCAAGCCGCTTGTCACAGAAAGTTGTGGACGGGTGCGTGTACAGTGGGGTGTGTATAGTGGACAAGTGGGGGTGTATAGTGGACAGCAGGGTGTATAGTGGACACATATCTGAGGTTTTAGGTTTGGAACGCATGGCCTGCCACAGACTGTACAACGTTAAAACAGTCAATAAGATTTAGAAAGTCTTTAACCAACGGCTGAGTGGGACAACAGACATGAATATTTAAATCTCCAACGATCAGAACCCCCTCATATTTAGGCATAGGTCCAGCCCAAAAATCGGAAAATATACTATATACTTTATTCATGACTAACTAATAATATAATATATATATATATATATATAGTCTGGTTCAAACAATTCAAACAATGCCTATTGTTTGAACAACATGTACCCTCTTCAGAACCAGACTCTCATCAACCACTGACTTACGGTGGCTGGTTCTCCTGGTCCCCCTCTGGGCTGATGTCCTCCTCCACGCTGTAGTCCAGCACGGACCCCACTCCGAACGCCTGGTTCTTCTGCAGTAGTGGCCTGATGGCTCGGTGGTCCTCTCCCGCAACAAATTGCCCGTAAAACGTCATCTTCATAAACTGCTCAAACGCCCGCTGGCCAAGAATCTTCTTGCCCAGGTCCAATATCTACACGGTGACCAGAGAAAACATGAATCAGTCATGGGCCTATTTATCTTTTTTTACACAAAGCCATTCGAAAATGGCTACCACCAGAATGGCTGGGCCAGCTAAAGATTAAAGGTTTGTGAAATATCAAGGTTAAAAATGATTTACAGTTGTATGCTTTGCAATTCGCTGGAATATCCCGAATGCCACCTGGGCCACCGTGGCGTCCTCTCTGCTGCGCCACTTAAGGCCTAAGCGATGCCGCCGCCGGCTGGCTGTTGAGCAGACACCTCTCCTCTCTCCCCGGGATCATTACACCGCAGATATAATGGTCTCATGGATTCTGGGGATTTCGTTAGCTCTTAATAAGACTGAAATTGGCTTGTCTGGGAATCTGTGCGAGGAGAAACTCAACCTGCAGTCCACACACAGCTAAGTGAAAGTATCTGTAGCCTCATGTATTATGTAGCTCTGTGCGTAACGGCTCCGTTTGGAGCTGGACGCGCGTCAACATCACGGGAGGGGAGCTGTTGCTGGAAAGGATCATTCCGATCTTAAAATAGAGCAGCTTGCAACGTGATAGCATATAGGAGCAGAACTTGACAAACAAAACAACTTGGACAGAAAACTGAGAGAACTTTGAAAGATGGCCCAGAGAGCTGAAGAGTCCTATATTTAGGCAGCATGTTAGTTGGTGTAATTAGGTCTCTGGCATCTGGCTCCGTTGTGTTTTATTTGTTCACCGTCTATTGCAAACCAGAGCTCACAGCTTATACAATGTGTATACTTGGCCTATAGAGCTATTAATAATAGGGCAACCTATTCAGGAAGGTTTTAACCAGTTGTAATTCTTAGGCAATAAAATATTGTTTTCAATGAAGTTGTAAGTCCATTTAAAGCCACGCCTGCACCGTAATAACCTAATGAATTACCTCTTTATTCTTATCAACCAGGATGTCATAGGAGCAGAGCTTAAACACAACCAGACTCCGGAGGAGTTCTAACGAGTCTTTGCTTTTGTACGCCTCCTGCGTCTGCTCAAAGTCCACGGAGATGTCTGTGGGCCTGGCGAGGCCTCTCCGCTGCCGGGAGGGTCGCGTTCCCTGCGGGTGGGGGGGCTCGGTGTCTCGCTCGGCTCCGGTCGCGGAGATGCTGGAGGCCAGTCTTGCATTTAGTCTTCTAAAAGTTCTTTCCAAGTTCAACCGGGCCAGTCCTGGCGTCTTCGCAACATACGACATTGTGTTGTGGAGGTCACACGAAATCAAAGTGTAATTCAAGGTTGCAGCTCAGGGTAGAGTTGATGAACGGACTGTCCTGGGTGCCGCTTGTTGCCAGATCTGTCCGTTTGCATCCAAAGGCGCACGTTGTAAAGTCACAGCTTTCATAAAGAGGCGCACGTCGATTGGCGACTGTAGCTGTGACGCGAAGGTGTGACGTAACAAATCAATCAGAAACACGCGTGACGTATTCCTGCACGTGAGCACAATATCTGAAAAGTACAATATCATCGCAACGAATTAGCATATATCGAATACATATCTAATACACATTAACATGGCGACAATACAGAACATGAAATACTTTTAATAAACACATGCGTAGGCTTATTTATAGCCTAAAACGCAATCTGACGGTAAGCCAATGCAAATAACCTTAAATAAATTAATATGTAGGCCGACGAACTAAAGTTACACCGTGCTCTAGTCGTCTACATACACCAACCATAAACTACACATACCTACATATGCTGCATGTGTTTCATGTGGAACAGATGAGGGCGCCATTGTACTACATAAAGGAATGTGGTCCCACACCCATCCAAATCCTAACATGAAAATACATTTCACAAAGGACAGAAAGTTGTTGTTTTGAAGGTCTAGTGGGAATAAACCCAAGTTTGAGGTTAAAGGTGTTGCTATAGCCTCACCAATGCTGCTCAGTGTGATGCCATTCCTGAGAGGAGAAGGGATGATGATGATGATGATGATGATGATGATGATGCCGTCTAAATATCGTCATGTCATTGTTGTGAAAGTGATGGTGTGATTGTATTTGATGCATATTCGTTGTATTGTTTTCTGAACCCATGAACACCACAGCCGCTTCCCGTGTTGGGTCCAGGAGAGCTGCTCAGTCGCGGCTCGTCCCGAAGGCTCTGCAGGCCGCGTCCCTTTGGCCGCCACGCACGGCGCACAGAGCTTAGCGTTCTCTCTCACGGCGGAACGCCTGGAACGCGATGCTCGGAATAAGCGTTATCGGCTAGAGCGGGGGCGGGACTTTCAGTGACATGGGTTTACCGTGTGAAGAGGGAGGGACTTCCGATAGATGGGATAGCCGTTTCTGTTACATGTTTCAGATAGTGCTTTGTCAGATTATTCGTCCAAACGCCATACCTATTATCCGTATCGTTGTTGTCCTTGTCTTGCTGTCCTTCTTGGCGCCCTGGTGACTGTTCGCTGACTCCACAGCCACTAGCCACAGCAAGTCACAGACAGGATATTGCGTTGCGGTTAGACCGGGATAACGCTACCCTCCAGGGTCCTCTCCCAGCCCACCCTAACGGTGGCCAAGGATAGAGTAACAAATCAGGAATTTCCCTCCTGCCACTCCTGAGAGACGACCAGAGTTACGGATTAAATCGTCTCCTCAGAGAGGGCCCACAAAGGACACAAAATAAGAGTTTTGAGTTGATCCTAACTTTCGTTCTGACGCAGTGACGACATCTCCGGCTGAAATCAAACTTTTTTGTCATGATGGGATGTTTTGACCCGCTGGGTTTATGACTCAGACTTCTTTTCCTTGAGGAACCTTGAGGAGTTGATGTCGCACTAAGGAGCTTCTCCTCGTTCCCCCTGTACCCTTCTCTCTGGGATGAGGAGCCTGCTGAGGAACAGTTTTCTGTCCACTTTTCTGGACGTTGGGTTGGTGGATGACGTGTAGGCTGGCTCGTTTCTTTTCTTTCTGAATGCGGATTATGTTTCCTCCATGAGGTGAAGTCCATGACAAACTCCATCAACAGCCAGGCTGGTCTAGTGGACTAATATCTTGCAGTGACCGCAGGAGAAACGCATCTCCGTTGAGCCACAGAGGCGCCCAGGAGGATGCGTCCTTCTGTACCATGGCACTGAACAACGCTTGTGCTTTTGTTGCGGTGGTTTCTCTATTCATTTGCTCCTGTTTTGGCCAAGAACTCAATCCAAGGGGCAGGAATGTATGCAATCCAGGGTAAGTATTTGCCCATCTGCACTCTAATATAGGCTTCATTGACTTTCTATTTCGTATAAGACAACCACCGTGGACTGGTGCTGAGGAGGCTCTGGGGAAGAGATTTCCTCTTTATTTGA
>OMKQ01068961.1:0-11484 GCA_900302335.1 Phycis phycis | reverse complement strand
GGCGAGAGCGAGAGAGCGGGTGAGCGAGAGAGAGAGAGAGAGAGATAGAGAGACCAGTCCTGGTGATTTGGATGAGAGCGGGGAGAGACGAGAGAAGCAGATGTCTTCTCTGTCTGCGCCCATGGGGAGAAGCAGCGGGGACAGTCGGGGGACAGGTCACTTGACAAACGTGGCTCTTGTAAACGACGGGCTTCCACTCGTCTGCCCCCGTGTGTCTCTGCTCGCCGTTTCCTCTTTGGCACACACAAATAAACACATGCGCATTTTCATGCGTGCAGACAGACACTCATGCCCAAACAGACACCACACACACACACACACACACACTCACTCAAGTCACTAATTAATTTAACCATACTAAAGTTTAATTTCAGGAAGATATATATACGGCCCCAGCCCCTGCGGCTTTATTCACTTTTATTTGATCAAATAAAAACAAATAACAAGACAAACACTTGACAAGAAACAAGAAAGCCGTTCAGCTCTGTAAGTATAGGCATGGGGACATGGGGGGTGTGGTCTCTAGTGGTTGATGAAAGGTCTTTTAGAGCCGTGTGGCCTTTTCATTGGTATGCTACAGGTTGTTTCCCCAGCACCGTAGAGAAAGAGAGAGAGAGAAAGATAGAGAGCGAGAAAGAGAGAGAGAGAGAGAGAGACTGGCTTTTGTCTGTGTATAGAGGATCATTAGCAATGGCTATGATAAACAGGTAATAAAACAACACAATTACACAGAGAGAAAAGTCTGAGTAGCCTAGGGGATGCAATGGAAAACAGAGAAAGTATATTCAAGTGCCTCACACATGGCAGTATGCTGGTTGCTGGTTGTGCCATACCCTACCACTACGACTTAGGAACAGAATCTCAATGAACTTGTCAAATGTGTGTTGATTCACTGATTGTGAATCTGATTAGATGGCTATACTGCATACGCTTACTTCAATGTGTTCAATATATTCTATGAACCCCTTTGAACATTTCATGACAGTTCATCCCCCACCTTCAGTGCTAATCTTGCTAATACAAAAATAACCTTTTCCAAAACCTAGGCCTATATCTTGTAAGGGCAAAAAAAGGACACACGGTTGTGTTCGAGCCAGGATGATCTCATGGATTAGGTCTTAACTCCGGTACTCTATGAGATCCCCGTGGGTCATTAGAGTCACGGAGGGTGTTTGGACTACCATGTGACATGAATAATAAAGTACTATTTAAACAAGGAAAAAAAAAAGCTTCAAGCAGACAGTGCGAATGCGTCACACATCAGGCTGGGGAATGGATAGCCACTCATCCCCTACACATACTTCAGCTCGCAAGGACGCTGAGGACACACACACACACACACACACACACACACACACACACACACACACACACACACACACAGGAGAGGACAACCAACACATCTTCTTAGTAACATTCTTACAGTTTAATTAGTTAAACCCCCCCCATTCAGTTTGACCATGAGCAAATAAAGTTGCCATGTCTGTGTAGGATAGAGAGAGAGAGAGAGAGAGAGAGAGAGAGAGAGAGAGAGAGAGAGAGAGCGAGGGGGGGATGAGTGAGTGAATGTGTGTGTGATAGAGAGAAAGAGAGAAGGGAGGGGTGTAGTAGGTGGATGGATAAACCAAGTTTACCTGTGATGTGTCCAAGAAAATGCTCCTTCTGAACTTCCCTCGCCGTATCTCCATTTCAAGGGCAGAGCCGCGGGCAACAGTTGCCCTGGTTGTTTGATTTCGGCAAAACATGTTCTCCTTTGTAAAAAAAAATAATAAAATAAAAATAAAAATCACTCCAACCTTTCAGTGAATCGCGTTGTTTGAGTGGTACGAAATTCGAAACTAGTTCCGCGAGTTCAAAAATTGCGAAGCGCAGATACACACACACACACACACACACACACAAAATGTCCCACAACTCAGTCGGGGCGACCACGCTCTCACGGGATTATTCAACTTCGACTCAATTAGAAATCGTTCGCGAAATGAACTGAGGCTGATCCCGTCCGCTCTGCCCGCTGCTCGTCTCGGCGTCCACACTCACGAGCTCCTCTGTTGACTGCCTGACATGGTGACACCAAACAGTAATGTGGCGACCCAACTTTTTTTGTGTGCTCTTGTTCTGTATCCAGAGACCTCTGCCGGCGGTGTTCTAATTTGCAACCGAACGTCGCAGGTTTCTTTCGTACTTCACCAGCTGATTCTGTTGGGTGAATTCGAAACCAGCGCGCCCGGCGATGACACGTTGACCCCTTCAAAGATGGGCTTTTCCAAAGGCTATCTAGGAAGTGTATTCATTCTTTGTTATAAGATGTACAAAGTGTTGGGGACTGAAAAGAACCATTGGCTTTTCATTCAAAAAAATACATATCGTAGTTTGGCACATGCTATTTTGATTATTGATTTGGATATTATTTGAATTTAGTATACAATGCTAGGTTAGAAATAATGTAAACATGCTCTAGTCTAGCAGATGTGCCATTGCCTAACCCATCTCAATTCCAACGTCATTTACCTTGGGAGGTGTGGAAGGCTATATAGAGGAGGAGTTCGGGGTATGCCATTGGAATGTCATTTTATCTGCGAACATTGTAACGAACCACTATGAAGATACAGCTGGGGTCGTCAACGCCAGTGTTTGCCCAACTCCCTGTTGTCATTGTAAATCTACCAAACCCGCTGTGTGTGGAATTCTGAAAGCCGAGAGGGTCGCCCGGGATCGGCGTCCCTGGGAGGCGAGAGTCGCGTCTGCGCAGGAGGAGTGGCCTATAGAGGGGGCTCTCATTCATACGGCTGTAACACAAGTCAAGACCGACCACCGTGACCACATGTAGTATTGGAAAAAAAAGAAAAAGAAAGAAGCCTTTGCAAAAGAAAAGTAGGTTAAGCTTGACTTTACACAACCAAACATCTGAGCGAGTTGAGCCATTTGTTCACCAGGAGCAGCCCTGTCTGAGCCGAATCAAGTAGCTGTCAGTCAAGGATTATTGTTTTTGAATGTATTTCATTGTTAACACTAATGAAATACATTCTAATATCTCAATGAGACATGGTTGTGTTTCGCTGTGACGAGACATTACCCAAACACAATGTGATTGTTTCTTTGATGTTGTAAGTGTTCTTTGGAGTGGTCAAGTGTTCTTCGAACAACACTCAGCTTTATAACTGTCTAACTGCAGTGAAACCGTTTTTTTTTCTTTTTGGCTCAAACATTTCAGTTATACACAGCACTCTCTGTTGTCCTCACATTGGTCTACTTAAGCCATAGAAAGCTAAATTTAGTCACTGTTTGCACATGCTTGTTACCATTTTTTTTTGGCAACAAAAACAGTGTTGCAATGAAAAGGTTGTTTTTGAAATGTCATGTTGTTAGACGAGTCTTAGTGCAGACACTGACTCCCCAAAGTATGTTCCAGGCCATCCGTACATGTAAAGCCAACTGGTGAATTATATAAGCCTATAATTCTTCCGATGCAACAGAGTCTTTAGAATAAACAGCCTTGACGCACACACCCTGAATGTAGCACAAAAACAGAAGGACAAAGGCGCCGCGGTAGTAAAATATGAGCACCATGAGCACACCAGGTGGATTGTGGCCTTGTGTACATCTATATCCATTGTCTGTCATGTTACAAACAACGATGTTTGTGTTGATGATGGGAGTTCAAGCACATAACCCCGAGGCGTTGTATCTTATGCCGCAATAAACACTCGGAGAAGCATATTTTCCCTGGAAGACTCTGTGTGCACATATTATGTTTACACACCAACAAATGCTGTCCTGGTCCAGAGGGGATGGATCAACATAGGAGAGCCCATGGTTTCCCAGGCATGGTCCGGCCATCCTTCAACCCCAGGCCATATCCTTATCAGATCCTTGTGGGGTTTTTTTTTTTTTTTTGCTCAGACCTCGGCAAGCAAAATAACTTTGTACTGGCGTTGATGTAGGTTATTTCCAATCCTGGCCCTGGGTGCACAAGATATATTTGATGCATGAACCATGTATATATATATAAAAACACAACAGATCCTTCATGTACATTGAAACTTGTTCTGGTAACTTCGTACTGTATTAGCAGCAATGAAATGTTTCACCTTCTGATGACAAATGTACTCTTTGTAAGTCGCTTTGGATAAAAGCGTCTGCCAAATGCCCTAAATGTAAAAGTAAGTGTAAATGTACATATCGCATAAAAAATGGACTGTATTTCCTATTTTACTCACACGTACGCGTGGAAAAACAGTAGTAAGTACCACAGACAAAATGTGTCTGCTGAATGTGGGAGGCAACTGTCGACATTGGCACAGCCACTGTGGGGTATGAAATGTCAGCCACAGTCAGCACACAAAGGGGCTGCTCTTCGCCCAAAGAGCGGCGGGCTACAGAACAGCAGGAGGATGATCACATGGCCCCAAAAGCAGCAGACAATCAGGCTTTACTTTATACATTACACATTCCTATTCCATTGTGCTTCACCCTTGTTGTCTTACAACAGAGCTTTGTAATGCCACCAGTGTAGAATCAGGGCAGTGGGAAGGGAAGCCAACCAAAACCACTAGTATGGGAATGTCTGGTAAGGACTCCTCTTTCCTCAAGAAGTGAAAACATTACAAATCGAGCAGAGCAACTCTGGCTCCCCTGGTTGTAATTACATGTGGTTGTCTATGCTATAAATAAGCATGGATCCGATATACAGTGCCGTTCTCACCATGCTGAAAATACAAGGTTAAGAAATACAGAAATAGCACCAAGACAAGTGAAGCACATTTAGTATAGAGAATATAAAAAGATCATGGAAGTCTATTCAATTTCACATGGTGAGTAAAGCAGGCCTACAACTGTTAAACATTGACTTATTTGTGTAACTGGATTGGCATTACATTTAATTCAATTTAACAGGAGCTCAAAATAAGCCATTCCGAACAAGTGTAATGTCAGACTAATTGATACACAGTCACAAACAAAGACATTTCACTGTCAACCAGAGGTAAAGATGTTCTCTAGTCTGGTCGACACCAGACTGGATAAACTATTTTCTCTTTTGCCCCAACACCAGAACCCAGAAGTACTACACACCCATGCTGTAAGAATATCAAAGCGTATGATGGATGTGATCGTATATTGGGCAGAGGAAGAGAAAACACCTCAGGGGAGAGGGATGACATGAATGCTGGCCCTGTACGGGGACCATCGCCTGAATTAACCATGTGGAAAGCACCAGAGGCACAGAAGCATGACTCAGATCTGGCCTGCGACCGAATCCCCAGCCATGCAAAAGGACTCAGCTGATATACGATGCAGATTGAAAGACATTTCCTTTTTTCGGTAACGTACTCTGCATAGCGACAACAGAAGAGGACGTGCACTCTTGGGACCCGAGCCTTCTGCTGGACATCAGCGGCCAAACGCTCCAATTGCTCTTGTTAGTTTACAAGAATACGATGTCTCCGATGGGCATTTTGTGTTAATAAAATGTGCTCGTAAACAAGAGCTCAACCTACTTCAAAACAAACAAAAGCCTAGAAGCAGGAACGTCGGGGAAGGCCGCGTCTAGCAGCGAGCCAGGGGAGAGCGGCAGGCTGTGATTCATCAAGTCAATCAGGAGAAATACAAAAACACAACAGGGCTTATGAAAACACTGCGAGGAAGCCTTTATTATATATAGATTTTTTTTTTATTTTTTACAAAGCATAGAAAAAAAAAAAACCCAAATCAACACAGATAGGTAATACAGTTTGTACAGTTCACTTTCCGACAGTTCCGCGTCTGTAAGACTAAAGTGGCAGCATCAGTTACTTGTGGTGAGACTTCTTGTGTGAAGCAGATTCTTTTTGTGCTTGTTTCAAGCCCTGGGGGAAAGAGAGAGGGAAGTGCATGTCATGGCTCTTTATTCCCCTTCTGAACACAACAACAACAGTCCGTTTGTGAACCGGGACGGTTTGAATTCAGGAGCTGAACAAATTCCCTGAACTGCCGCAACTTTTTCTTGAGAATGAGTTGAAGGAAAATAAACATAAGTGAATGTTCTACCATATAGAATACACTTGTATCTAAAAAGAGACTTAGAGCCAAGGTGCCTTTAAACAGGTAAGTCGAGGTTATTTTAGTCCATAAATTACAATTACAAACCCAGAGCCTTAAAGCAGGAAAACAAACCACCCAAACTATTCTGCTATCCCGACCTACTTCAGGTTAAAGGGCCCCTATTCTCACACAAGTGTGATGTATGATGGATAGATCATGTCTGATGTCTGGTGTGAAATGATAGGCTAGATATTAATAAAAGGCTTGTAAGGCATCCTTAAAAATATTTCTGTTTGCAGTAACAACCCAAAACAAAAAAGTGTCGGTAGGTAGGTGTATATTTTGTTTTTCAAAATTCAAAGTAAAAAAGGACAATTTTGGTCATGGTGATTACGTAGGTATAAATTTAAACAAATGTGCATATCATGTCGTCACTGACTGGGTCTCCAACCCATAAAAGTTTAGTGGTCCCCTTGACATCAGTCGACACGGTCACTGTTAAGACTCGAGGGGGGAAGGGATGGGTAAAGATCTGGGCACAGGTCTTCCAGAACTTTGTGCCACATTATAGAGGTGTCGATATATTTCAATGCATTTTTTTGTATGTATTGCTACGGTGCCTGAACCCGTATAACTGAACGGTGACCGCGAACATTTTCTTTACTGTAGCCGCAGCCATCATAACAGACAAGCGCAAGCCATTGATGAACGAGACGTATAGTTCATAGTGTGACGTGTAAACCATGTGGAAACCAATGGTGTAAATAAATAATAAATAATCATAGATGACGCCACAGGTTTTTACATAAAAGAAAGAATGTAGGCTATGTGTGTATGTAGGCAATTTATATTCACAATTCTTACTAAAATATAATTAATAGGGTTTTATTGTATTTGCTTTAGTTTACAACCGGCAAGTCGGTCGGACTAAAAGGGAAAAAATATATATATTTGGGTTGGTCGGGTTACGGCAAACCGAAATATTCTAGCCTAATGGCTAGAAAATCACCACCCCACCTGATGGTAAAAAGTAATCAAAGTCAATGAACATACCAGATAGTATCCTGTGTGGTATCCGCTCATGTACCAGGAGATGAGCATGGCACCCAGGGCCTCATCATCCTCCATGTCAGGACTCATGGGCGGAGGGGGCGGGATCATCTAAGGAAGTGGGAAAATAAACCCAACGACAGGAGAATGAGCTCAGAGGAACAGAAACTGGAAAACAGCCTCAGTCTTTGAACCCGTGTGGCCAAGAAGATCAGGGTAAAAAGAGCAATTCTGTGTCTGTAGATTCCAGACAACTGTGGGTGACTTTTAATCTGCGTCACTTTAAACAGCGAGTTAATCCTACGGCTCACCGGGGGTCCGCAAGGCATCATGGGAGGCCAGGCCGGGGGGACGGGGCCGCTGGATCTTTTGCTTCCGCCCTTTGGGTAGAAAAGTAAATGATTGAACATTTTCCAATTTCATGTGTATGTAATACATTCATAGAAAAGGTAATTTTGTACTTTGAACAATAATTACATTAGCAATTGTGTGCCCTCACGACAGTGTTCATGTGTACTGTCACTCAAGTGTCTTTCCACCAAATAACGGAAGGATGGATGGTGGGCTGGGGGTGGAGGACACGTCTTACCATCTTGAAGCCCGGCATTGGGGGCGGGCCGGGGGGACATCCGGGGAAACCGGCTGGCAACACTGGAGGGGGTTCTCTGGGGGATTTGTACTTTGGGGGCTTATTGTGTGCTTGCCGCCTATGAGAATGTGGCGTGGTGGACCGGTCGCTCTCCTCTGTGGAAGACTCGGCTTCGTTGACCTTCATTTAGGGCAGAGACAGACAGAAAGAAAGAAAGAAAGCACATCGCTTGAATTTTAACACAGGCCTCGATACACCCACCGCTTTCCATCAGTGACCTCAAAATAATGCATTAGCAAGTCTCAAATACATAATCATCTCATTCATTACAAAACTACATTGAAATGGTTTCTTACATTTCCTCCAAGGTTGAGCGAAAAAACAAACATAACAAAGACATGTCCAACAACGTCCAGTACTATACCTTAACACAAGGTTCTTCTTCGACCTCAGAGTTCTCCAAGAGCAAATCTTGAAGGCTTTGCTCCTCCTGATTGCCATAGTCTGTATATACAACTGTACAACTGCCTCTCTTCTTGTCTATGGCGCAAATTGTGGCAGCATACAGCTGGCCATCCTCTGACCAGTAAGCACTGCATGAGTCCCCAACCTGCCACTGTGGCAAGACAAGTGGTCACCGTTCAGTTATGATAGAAGGATTAGGATAGGAGTTTAGCCATGTAGTATTCATTGTGCTGTAGCATAGAGTAAAACCTTTCAAATGTGTATGTGAATCATTTATTGTGGACACATTGTTAAGCTTTTGGTCTAGACTTCCAAGGTTGGATCTAGGAAGCTCTCTGTAAAGAGTGACCGTAGCAGATTATAGTGACAGTTTAGTTGTGTAGGTTTGATAAAGAGATTGCCATGTGAATTGACCAACCTCTTTGTCTGGAGGTGCGTTACTCTTTTTCCGGATGGGATTATTTTTGTTGCTCTTACGCTTCTTTCCCGGGGGGTCTTTCTTGAAGGGCGGTGGGTCATTTTCCCCTTTAAGTGCAGTCTGGTAGATATCAAAATGCAAAAATGCGCATGATTATTCTGTAGACAAAATTCAAAAGTGAGATGTGGAGTTTGAGGTCATTCAAGGTTTAATGCTCACTGGCATTATGTTAGGTAAACACCATACCTTGAACGATGCAACAGCCTTGTCATATGCCTTTATCAAAGCAGTGTCATCCCATATGTCAGAGTCATCACTCTGAAAAAGTACGTTGACAAAGGTGGACACAATTTACTATACCAATCCGCGAGGGAACAAAGTACCAAAACATGTTGCCCCAAATAATAGCATTACACATCTAAAACTACTGTTTACTTCTAAAACGCGTTAAAAAAAATGGTCAGCAACGTGAATCATCCCAAAGTGTCAATTGATGCAACGTCTGAACATTTTACTACATGACGACGACAGTCATCCTCGTTTGGCATTATTTTAATACAACTATAGTTTGGAGTTCATGGACATCGATGTGTGAATCGCATTATGAGTGTAGCCAAGCTAACAGCCACTGCATGCTACTGTAGTGGTGGCCTGTACGGACGTCATGGCTATGTTTGATAGCTTACCTGTCCAGCCCCACGTGCGAAAACCACATCTTTACTCCCGTTCGCCATGGCAAAGAAGTCTTTCACTGCAAGCTAATGTTTATTTGACAGAGTTGATGAACTGCTGCCACTACTTGATGAACAATGTGCGTCGCAGACGATGACGTTGTACCAACTCACGAGCCGAATGGGTGACGACTATATAATGCGTCAGTTGGCAAGGCAACGCTGAAACGGCGACACTGAGCGGCTGGCTCCCTTCCGAGATAGGTCGCTGCTTATGTTGAATGTGTTGTGTTTATCACGCATTACACGTCAGCAGGACGTCGTCTGTGGATGAATTGGTACTATGACAAGTTCGTCGGATGCAAAAGTCTTGTTGGCTTCCTCCAGCGACGAAGCACATCCACCACAAAACATCACTGATGGGTAAAGTTCGCTTTAGTTGTTGAGAGCTAGCGACGTGTACACCGAATTAATGTTGTGTAAACCAGTTATACCACTTACTGAAGACGTCTGCATTGTATTTATTCCCCCCGAAAATAACACAGTTTATCTGTCTCCTATCTGTCTCTAGCAACCCCGACACGTTTTGGATGTCCACTGGGATGTTTCCTCAGGAGTTTATCATTCGCTTGGCTGAGCCTACAGGGATTGCCCTTGTGACCATTGACAGCTATAACGGTACACAAGCCAAGTATCACGACACGGCCGTTCAGGGGGAACGGGGCTTGTACATTATAATGCACGAATGTTTCATGGTGATACTCCGCCATTTTGTGATGCCTCGAGAGTTGTACTGTAAAATCCTACGTAAATATACCTAACCTAGGCTAATTTAACGTCTAGTTGAGATGAAAGATACATTGACCGCCTAGTTGATCGGGGGCGCATCACCAGAGTGTCCCTCCAGAAGTAGCTATGCCCATTAATTCCAAGTGTAGGTCTTAATAATTAACTTGGCTCAGTTGTACGTGAATGCATCATTAGGGCAATTTATTCCCATCAAATGCTCAAATCTAATGAAATATTCCCTCTAATTAAGGATAATAGGTCAAACTGTTTGGTGACCTTCATGAATGAATAAACAGATATTTGCTAACACAGTCTACAATTAAAATGGAAATTAGTTAGTTCGTTAAATTGTCATGATATCGATGAGAGACTTCATAATGAGGTCAATGTGGCAGTAAATCCTTTGTCTTTTTTTTGGCTCAAGCAATTCTCAGTTAATATTTTGCGACGCAAATTATTCCTTACCGTTGTTATGATTTGTCTTTTAAAAAATTGCAACTTCCATAATATGTATAAAACATCTGCTAATCAATAATTACGTGCATCTGTATATATCTTGTGTTTTTTATTTTGTTCAGTTAAGAGTCTGAAGATAGAAAAGAATACCTTGGATACGTTTTCTGACTTTCAATCAGTTGCAGAAACAGGTGAGAATAAACCATCATATATAAATCATGTATATACACATATAGATATATAGTCATACTTTGTAACCTATCAAAGAATGGAAATGCCGCAGCAATTCTTTCATTGCAGAATTTGAACTAACAGAAGGGCAACTGCAATCAAATGCTATTTCGGTAAGTATACTTAATACTAGTTACAGAAATGAGAGATCACAGATGTCATTGTGATGAAGCCATTATCTTTTTCTTTCTTTCCAGCTTAAAGGAACAAATGCTTCCCACCTGCGTTTCATCATCACCTCTGGATATGACCATTTTGTCTCAGTGCACAGGGTCAGCATTCAGACTTAATATTCCAAGGCCCATAAAAGGCTAGATGTGCTTTCCCATAGTGCATGAAGGCAAATTAAGATACATTTGTGCATTTGTCCTTGGCATGGCAAAGCGTGTCACATGTCTGTATGGAGAACTAGCATAGAAAACACACCTTTTTGTTTTTTTGTATCACTTCCCATGTCTGTCTTTCAAATAGCATGTTACACATCAACTCCAATCAATATAAATCAAGGGACTCTATCTATTACTCAATGGTTTCTGTTTTGTATTTTGCTCCAACATTCTACGGGATCTATTCACTATTTGGAATGATGTTTACCTCACGTACAGCTGCTCTCATTAATTTCTCACTGTGTTATATGACAGAGGCTCAAAGTAAGCCATTCCGAACAAAGTAAATGGTGGTATATTTGTTTAAGAGAGCATACGGCATAATCTCTGGCTGACTGAAAGATGGAGATAATTAACTAATTAAGGAGGCAAGTTGAATCAGTGCAACCCACCCCCCTGTCCACCCTT